>JAUESR010000079.1:0-45688 GCA_030914345.1 Drosophila koepferae
CGTTTCCGTTTCCGATTCCGAGTCCGTGTCCGATTCCCTAACAACAACAATTTGCTATCTATGGACGCACTTGACATTGAATACACGCCCTGAGGTCGCATCTTTTCTGGTACTCAATCAGAATTGTTTCATCAATTGGGAAATAAGAACTACTAGTTATTGAAAGCACACAACAGCAGCAACAACAAGAATGTGATTGTGAATGAGGTGGAGACCCAATGCTAACCCCAAAGCATGACCTTCTGATGAGCACGATTATATATATGTATATATACAGCTATATACTTCGCTTGTATCTGACGATTGTATAACAGAAACAGATACACACTCTGTACTCCTCCACCCTGATGCGGCACCTGCCACGGTTAATTGGCAATTTGCAATTTGCAATTTGAAGAGAGTGGAGAGATAGCTCTGACATTTTCATATGTTTTCTCAACTGATTGATCTATCAATTGAGTCTAATTGCTGTACAATTTATAACTAGAATAGTGTCAAATTTAATAGAGCCGCGAAACGGTGAGAACATTATCAAGCAACTAACAGCTGTTCTTGATGCCCCCAAGTTCACCATAATTGCCGACACTTATCAGCAACTATACTATATAGTATATGTATATACGTGAGCAAACAGCTATAGCTGTATTGGTTTCCCTTTGTGGCTGACAAAAACAAAGAACTTAGTAAACACCTTAAAAGAAATCGTCACAGAACGAACACTTGACAAACGCCAATCAGAGATAATTTTGCGCCTTAACTTTAGAATTTGTTTAGCTTCAAGACGTGTTTGCCATAAAATTAAAAAAAGAAAGAGTATAAAAAGTTATAAATAATGAAGCGCAAACAATATGGCGTCGCAAATAAGAATAATAAACAAATGTGAGTCTAGTTGAAACAGAATTGAGAGAGGAAAGTCTAATTAACAAATAACATCAATAGAGCTAGTAAATTTTATAATATAAAAGATCTGTCTATATTTATATAATATTTATTAATTTTTTTTAAATAAACTTAAATTTTAATCCAAAAAAATATATGAACCTTAACAAAGTATTTCTATTGAATTTGATTGACAGATAATTGGCTGATTGAAAGACAAATTATATATATATTTTTTTTTTTTCTCAACTAACAATACAGCACAAATACAATTGAATGAAATTAAATCAAGTAAACAACAATTAGATTATACTATTCTGAAGGTCTGTTGATTTACTGAACAGCTGTCGAGGTTTACTTAAAGCTGCTCTTCATGTCTCTCTTTTCAGCAAATCTTCCTGTTATTTATTGTCAATAAACAATGTGTAAGAGACACATAAAAATTCTATTTAATTTAAAAAGATTTTTACCCCAAAGCAACGAAACGGTCTTAACAAAATATTTAACTGAAATAGCTTAAAAGCTTATTCAAAGCAAAAACATTTAGATTTCTCTTTAACAATTCAGCCTTGCTGGAAAATGAAAATAGAAATCGAAGTATTATTTCTCTATAATAATCAATAAAAATTCCGCTTTGTGCGACTGAGCAGAAACATTATTTTAAAAACAATTATAAATGTATAATTAGATTAAAGTATTTTAAATTAATTTAGGTTTTGCTAGATATTACTGAACTAGAATACTCCAGTTTAGTCTGCTCCTACAATTAAAAATTCTTAATGAATTCGATTGATGATTACAAATTGTTTATATAGAAATGCTCTCAAAGGAATTCCAATGCCAAACTGAATTAGCCAATAGCTACATAGCCATAAGCGACATTCATTTCTATTTTCCCAGAAGCGTTAATAGTATTAGCCATATCATTTACTTATATTATTCAAATATGGCCAGTCTAATTGTTTCTAATTACATTTGTGCTCACTGAGAGCTTTCGAGGTATTAGGTTTGCTTTACAATTAGCTTAACTGGAATTAGATGTCACGCAAGCCAAACTCAAATGGAATTAAATATATAATATATAAAGCATATGTGAACGTGTATATGATATATGTAATTGAATATTTATTTTCACTTTCGATATAAACAGGCAATGCACGAATTTTTATTGAACTTAAGGATGATTGTGAAATGTTCGCCATTGGCAATGCTGCCGATAATTGGAGATTCGTGTGGCACCAAGCAAGGGAAATGAGCCCAATTTAATGAGGCGCCAAAATGTGAGTCATGGTCAACTGAATTATATAAATAAATAAATGATAATCTCTCAATATATGTATATATGTACATATGCATCAATGCATGAGTAACTGTTGCACTCATTCACTCAGTTAGCTCCTGCTATATACGACACAAACGATTAACAAAAGCGAAATATTTTATACATTCTGATTGCAAAAACAAAGACACAAATATATAAAAGAGGCATTAATAATAAAAGACAATGTAGCGTAAAATTAGTGGAGAGATCAGAAAGGAAAACAAATTAAATAAAGATTCGACTGCTCAGTTGAAAATGAATTGAGATGAGATTTAATATAATTATTGAACTGAAGAGGCATCATCAAAAAGAAAGATGACAAAGCAAATATAATAATATATAATCAAAATAAATAATACAAGTCTCCATATAATCAAGGGCATTTAAGGCATTCATATACAAAATCTATATAATCAAGAGTATCCAGAAACAGTCGCGTCACACAAAAATTATAATACTCATTATGAAAGGGCATAAACAAACCGAATGGATTTAAACATTTCATTTCCGGGCAATTCGTAATGCATTGCCTCTGGCTGCTGCCTGAGTGCATTCAACTTGCCAAAATATAAATGTAAATTTTCAAGTTCCTGTGGTATTCGCACAGCACAGAAATTTTGTGTTGCTGATTCCGATGTGTTATAAAAACGGAAATGAATCCACGTCTCGTTTCAGCTTCTATTGATGAGCACTTTCAACGAGGTGGCAACGCCCGTAAAACATTTCATTTTTGTCACAATTTATTCAGTTTGTTAACAAATAAAAGTCCACATTTGCATACAGCAAGAGAGCAAGAGAGATAGTGGCATGGGCAGAGCGAAGAAGCAAAACAAACACAAACTAATGCGGAAGAGGCGACAACTGGCCCAACAAACACGAATGGCTATAAAAGCCATTCCAATAATTTGATAATAAGTAGCCGAGGCGCGAGACGCGAGACGCCCCGTTGGGTCGATTACAACTGGGTTGAACCCGATTACATATTCATGAATCGCGAGTTGATGCAACACTTCCATCATTCTTATGTCATTTGTTTATCCCCAGTTCCATTTGATTCAGCATCAAAGTTTGGTCAAAGAAAGACCATACAACAAATTAATGAGCAGCTGCTGGGTTTCATGGAGATTTTCGAGGGCAAAATATATACTTAAATTAGATTCCGTAAATAGGTTATATATAAATCATCTCTAGAATATGTATTTATATATTTTATATAATTCATATTTGAAAAGTATTTAGTATTATATTTATAAAATATATTTCTATCTAAACACATATAATGAAGTTATTTCTTATCGCTATAGTATAAAATACTTTATATAATTATCAAGTTATAAAGTCAGCTGGAATTTTCTTTGTATGAAAGCAACGAATTGTAATCCAACAATATTTTATCAGATTCACATACCAAGAGGCACACGTAATACCACAATGTATATAATATAATCAATATTATTTATCAATATAGTACATATTGCTGTAATCATTCTATCCCGAAATCTAGTATACAAAATAATCTCATTTATTATAAGCATTGAAACTATAAATTGCATGTCTTCATGGTTTTGCGAATGTGTATGTTATAATAATCGATGAATTTACACAACATAACATAATCTAAAGCTTTCAATTTTTTTGTTTTAATATTGAACTACATTTGAATTGATTTTAAATAGTGCTAGATGTCTCTCCTAGTCGAGCTATTGCACTCTTACTACTCTTTTTTAGTTTAATCAAAACAATATACATTTAAAGATGAATTAACATCGTTAATAAAGGAAATTTCAACTTGAGAGATTTGCAAGTTTGTCTCAAAGAAAAAAAACCGGGTTAAACCATACATTAACTAGCTCAGGGGCTGCCCACGGATCTACTTTGTCTATAAAGCAACGCATTATGTTCGTTAGTAGGCGCCACTGTTCGTCTTTCATTAAAGATAAACCGCAAACGCTTTCACTTTTTTTCTCCATTTTTTTTCAATTTTTTTTTTTTTACAGTGTCTTTTTGTTAAGCCTCACGTGTGATGAGGTTAGAGTGCAAGCGACGCAACATTTAATCATTCATCATTCATATGCGTTGTCCGTCCGCATTCGGAAGTGACGACGCGCCAATTGAATAACCAGCGCGATTCTCAGTTGAGTTTAGCAAGCGAGTCGGTTTTAATAGTAGGGTGCAGTTCCAGTTTCACAGCTCGAAATGGAGCTGTTACCCTCGAGTTCCCTGCCCGCCTCATGCTTTCGCATCTCATTGATATGCCGTGCACTGCGCACTGCGGTCTTATGCAACAGTTGACGCCTAAAGCTGTTGAGAAGCGGGTCTCTCTGTAGGGCAGACTCTCGGCTAGCCTAGGCTTCGGCTCAGTTCAGCGGCTTGTGGGGATTAGGTAATAAATGTGTGTGAGTGAGTGCAACAGTGGCTATTCGAAAGTAGGAGATTGGCTGACGGCCAGTGCATTGCACTGCTCGCAATGCAGACGCCGACGACAACGACGACGAAGACGCAAACGACGATGCGACGAGATCAATTCGATGTGAATGGTGAAAATTTCACCGCTTTTACTTTTCCCATTGCACATGGTCAGCGGTCTCCTTTGCTATAAATACAAGCACACAAGTATATATATATATCTGCTATTTTTTTGTTTTTGGTTGGAAAATGTTGCTGTCAGCACGTAAACCGTAAACGTAATAATTGACATATTGGCGCAGACAACAGTGCGCCATGCCACCTGCAGAGGATGCAACAGCTAGAGTCAAACAGGGAGGGAGAAAGAGGAGAGAAAGACGAACATACGAAGAGGTTTTTTGTTAGCCCATATGCCATATGGCATATGTAGTATTAGATTGTAACGGCCAGACAAAGCTGTCTGAGTGAAATGGCATATGAAAAGAGAGATAGAGCGAGAGAGAGAGAGAGAGAGAGAGCGCTGATAAGCTGATAAGCAGCTAAGCGCGTTGACTATGAGCACGGTAACTTGAAAGTTTGATAGGTTTTTGTGTGTGTGTGTGTGTTTTTTTTTTTTTTTTTTTTAGAAATCAAACACTTTTTAATCTACTAATAGGGAATTGTCGTTGAGTTCATCACTCAATTTAATGAGCGTGCCAGATTGGCAGCACTATGCTTTGCCTAAACAAATAGGTTATTATTTAAGCTCTAGCTTGAAACGAAATCGCTCAGCTTTAAAAGTTAGCTTAAACTTATGTAAAATAACTGTTTGTCATTTACTATTTATCTTTAAAGCGGCTAACTAATGCAAAGCTTAGCGAAATTTGTGTTGCCAGATCGTTTGCAAACTAAAAATTATACATTTTTAGTGTTTTTTTTGTTTTTTTTGTTCAATTTTTCTCTTATTAAATAAATATATAAGCAGCAACGTTATTTGGCTAGCCAATTTAACAAAACTCATTAAAACCTGTTGCTAGATCGTCGCTGCCATAAATAACAATCTCTTCATATTTTTCACTATATTTTCTATTTGATTGTTATTCCTTTTACTTTTTTTCTTTTTTTTTTTCTTTTTCTGCTGCTCCGCTGGCTAGACAGCGCACTTGCTAAAATGTCATGAAAAGTTATTTAATAGCAGCAAAGTTAACAATCTCTCCCATAGGACTTGCTTTCGTACCTAGCATTATCGCATTATATACGAGATTTATGTAGATTATGGCTACAAATTGCGGACAAGCCAATTAACGGCCAAGGCTCTCTACATAGCTTAATATTTTCACCCGTCAATCCGTAGCTCGTAAATTTCCGATTAAATGTTCACACTCTGTTAATTTGCGGTTGTTGTTGTAAGTAAACGTCTTATATGCAATACATTTTCCGAGGCACTCCGTCATTCAGTACGTTAAGCAATTTATCAATTCATCAATGCTCAGTGCGGTTATCACTTGTTTATTACAGCTTGGGCCGTATGCGCCACAAAGGGCACACTAAACAGCGCATTAAGTACACACTCACACACACATGCACGCATACACTATTCACATGTGTGTGTGTGCGTGTGTGTGTACATTATTAAAAAATTGTGTATTCATTTTCATAGTTCCCAGTGGAAAAGTTGCAAATACGTAATTCTTTACTTGGTTTTCGAACAAAAAAGCCCTGAGCTTTAGTTATGTTTGATTAACATTTGACGACTATTAAATACCCTTACTGACACATATGATTGATATGCGTCCCAGTTTCATGTCAAATCTTGAAGTTTTTTTTTAGATAAGAAATCTCTTAATTGAACAGTTTGTAATGAAATAGATAATACAACATTTTTGGTTTTATTATGATCATCAATTGAGGAAATTTCTATAGTTAAATTATAAGTCTAAGTAAATCAAAATTAAATATCTATTTATTTTTCAGTTTGTTCACAAATGCAATTAGAAATGGAAATCTAGGTAATTCTACATGATAATCATATTTACTTTCTAGTTATATATACCTACATAAATACCTCTTCAAGACACTCACACTCTGTCTTGAGTCTATCTCTCTCCTTCTCTCTGTCCCTCTCAATTTGAGTATATTCAGATTGCATTGAACAAATAAAATGGTTAAGCGAAATACGTTTCACAGATAAAATCACGAGAAAATCATTTGTCTGGGATTAGCACAAGTTCAGAGAATTAATTTAAACGAACTCGCAAGTGTTTTCACTGAAAAGCACATGAATTTGACACAATCAAATGCGTGCATCTGTTCGTGTGTGTCGTAATATTTGAGAGAGCATTTGTGGCCTCTGCTAGAAGCTACAGCCCGTAAATGGGGCCAACTAAAACGAGTGCAGAGCAAAAGTTGTTAACAGACGGCGTCAACAGTGGCACATGTCAATATGGCCCAAATTTTTTAAGCCAATGGAGAACAGGTTAGTTGTGTTGTGTGCTTGTGTTGCTGCTGTTGCTGCTGTTGCTATTGCTGCTGGTGGGCACGCGCAACAAGCCGCGTCCGCCATTCACTTGATGACAAACACACACACGCGCACACACATACGCACACACATACACACAGTAACTGTTGCAGTCGCTATCGTTGCGCTTTAACGGTGCCGTATGACTGTGAGCATTGCACTCATTCATAAGACTATTTGTAGTTGCTTAATACACATATACATATGTATGTGTGTAAGTACATGCACTGCAAGAAATATGTAGGTACATCTCTATATTATGCTTACAACTGGTATTCATTTGGTGGAGCAAGACATTTAAATTTTATATTTATGCAATATATTTGGATCGATATTCTGCCGAAAGTTTCACCACAATTCTTTTGTACACTGAAAAAAAAATCTACAAATATTATGCAGATATAATTTTTTCATTTTTTTGTATTTATAGTAAAAACCTTATTCAAATTTTTTTTGTGAATACAAATTTTTTTAAATTCAATAATTTGTTATTGAAAATTTTATAACTGCCTAAATTATATATATTTTTGTTTTATTTATCTTTGATTTGATATACTTATACATAAATCTGTTATAATCGTATTGGCGAGTAAGTCTTTGTAATAAAAATATTATTTTGCTCATGCATTGCTTGTTTTCCTTAAGTTGTAAATAGAGAGAGAGAGAGAGAGAGAGAGAGAGAGAGAGAGAGAGAGAGAGAGAGAGAGAGAGAGAGAGAGAGGAGAGAGAGAGCGAGAGAGAGAGAGAGAGAGAAAGAGAGAGATATAGAGAAATTGTCATTTGTGTACGTAATTAAAGTAGTCGTCGCACTGTCATTATCAATATTACTATACAATTAGCAACTGTACGCGAGTTGATACGGCTCTTGGGTATTTCAATACACTTCTATTTTATTTACATACTTCCTCAACATAAAAAAAACGAACTTTGTATAATTTTCTCGAATTATTTTTGTTACGTTTTCTTTCTATTTTACTTCTTCCCTTTTTTTGTTGTTGCTGATTTTTTCTTTATTGGGTTAAGAAAGCGTTACAAAATGAATTTTCAACGGCAGTCGCGGCCTTTTTGTCGACCTCGAGTTACAGCTCTCTGACTGTTGCTATCTCTCTCTTACGCTTCATAGCTATCTCTTGCATTGTGGGCTTTCTTTGGGGCCACAGAGATTTATGTCAAAAATGACTGTTAACTTTTTGTTTTTTTTTTTTTTTTTTTAAATTTCATTTTCCATTGTAGTTGCTTATTGTAATTGTTTGCCATTTTGCCTGTTCATGTTTCTTTGCGGCATATAGTCGTAATTCGTGGCAGGTAGAGTTTTACTGTGTTAATGGACGCTTTGGGCTGATGGGGCGCACTTAAGTGCTTTACCCTTGCGACATACTCCGGCCGCAGAGAAAACCAAATAAAAATAAATATATATACATACATATATATGACAGATTGCCTTTAATATTTATGTACATATTTCGTAAAGAAGCGAGACTAAAATTGAACTGTCCAATTTTAATACTCTATAAATGTGCAATGGCAGCCAGATTTCACTTTTAAAAAACTAGTTTTTATTATCATTTTTCTTTTTTGTTGCCTTAAAACAATTCAATGCCAACTTGAATCGAGTTAATGACGCACAATTGTCGGCGACACGCAAAACTCCCAAGAACAATTCAAATGTCATAAAAAGGAAAAGAAAATGAAAAATAAAACAATAAACAAATAAAATAGACAAGCTGTAAGGCAATATAAAAACGTATAGTATGGATAATGAGGGAACTGAATAAAATTGCAAATTGCGCTTGGTTCGCATTCCGTGTTTCATAATTATATGAACAACAGGTAGCAGGCGTGCAAAGACTTTGGGATAGATAGTTAGGTCTGTATACCTATTCAGATACTATATACATACATATACATACGGAAATTGAGTTAAATACAAATTTAAATGGGCAAATAAATAAGCCACGAGTAAACACACCTCAATCACTTTGCATATATACATATGTATGTATGTAGAATAAAAGCAATATCAGAAACAGCTATAGAATTGTAAGCATATGAAAAATCTTATTTTTAGTACTGTGCACATTGAACCCGCCTCTTGGCTCTTACATAATGCTTGCAATATTGCACATTTATTGTTTATTCAAAATATTGCCCCTCTGGCAACCTTTGTGGGTTGCGATTGTTACAAGCTTTGTGAAGATTCGTTGCGCTTTTATTGCACTTTATTCTACATTTTTATTGCCTGTTTTAGTTTTTATGCAAATTTATACAAAACAAATTTACAGCTGCCTAGATTTTTTTTTTACTTAAAGTCTTAGTAGTTGTCCAAAAAGTCAAGAATTCTGGCAGCTTTTCCTGGAAGTTAAACACAACAGTGCCTATGCATTTATTTACGCATATATGTATGTTTATATACATACGAACGTACATACGTTTGCGTATATAGGAAAACATGCTTCGGACACACTTGCCTTAATTTATTAGTAAGCGTCTGCACTCAGAATCGCAAGACAAAAGTAAAACAAAAGAAAGTTGCCGCAAAAGCCACACAAACAAATACACGCATACACACACATATACGCATACATGCGGACAATAACGGCACCAGGAAGCAGCCACTGACGAATTGCACATGTGCAGTGAATGAAAGAGAATAAGTGGGAGTGGGAAAGGGTGCACATAGACTGCAAATAACTATGCTGCATTTTCTATTTCATTCATACACCTTTTTGCCTACTCTTCTTCAATGCTGTTTTACTGTTGCTTAAACGTAACGTTATTTACGAGCTTCACCAAGCAAGAGTAGGCAAACAAAGAAGTGTGTTAATGAACACTGCAAAAAAAAAAGGCTGAAAAGAAATTGCAATAACAACAACACTAACGAGGCAACCGGAAAGTGAAGCAACTTGAAAAACTGCTTCATTTTATTTGTATTATATACATGCATTCATATATACATGCATATGTATGTATGAATGTTGTTGTATGCATATAAGTGCAAAACAAAGAGAGAGGGTGACAGAGGGGGTGGCACAAAAATTAATTCGACGAGACATTACTGTGTGCATTTCCAGTGACTTATGTGCAGATACAAATATAAATAAAAATATATACATATATAATTGATTGCATAGCTGTGCAGGCTAGCGTAGAAATTTTCAATTAAAAGCAAATGAAAATTGCACTATAAAAACGTGCTATAAAAATTGGGTAAAACTGAACCAAATGATAAATGGGAAATGGAAAATGGGAAGCAAGTGAATCGATTCCAGCCATGCTTCGCCGCGTTAAAATTAAATGCATGCATGTTTGAGGTATATTAGTTTGGATTGAGGCCCAAATTGTGGGTAATTCCATATGAATTGACCGCATAATATAGTTAGATAATCGCAGATATATTTTATCTAACTGCACTTCGGATTCAACTATTGCATTTAACACAAACGTTTATTGAGGGGATTTTCTAAAGAGTTTTTCAGTATGTATATACATATGTATACAAATTTCCATTCACTTACACATACATATGTACATATGTACATTTGGCTATGTATTTATAAGATATTAATTTGATTGCATCAATTGTCAGTCCTAGTTAAATTAGTCATTTCATATGCAGGCACAGTGAACCCTCGCTAAATTCTCTTTTCGAAAACTCAACTTAATTGTTTCTAATTTCACTCAATACATTTTCTTATGTATTTAAATACAAAGTCTGTTCAGCGATGGCAATCAAACGTCAAGCAGATTGATGGATTGACGTGCGATTGCAGCTAAGAGCAACAAGGGAGGGGAGGCAGCGGAGACAACACTTAAATAAACCGAGTCGTATAATGGGGCAATAGAGAAAGAGAGAGGGAGGCAGAGGGACTTGTTATTTTTAAAACAATTCAAAATGAACACCAAACCTAACGGGACATTTTACACTTCCAGTCAGCATCAGCAGCGCGTCAGACGATTGAGATTTGTTGTACGCCTAAATTTAGAATTCGGTGAATTCGTATTGGGATATTTTTTTTTTTTTTAATTCATTTTGAGTGATGCTTTTATTGCTAAAAATAACAGAAGAGTGTAATTGGTATATATTGGATCATGATTGGATTAGAATATATCACAATGCACTTCATAACTCTAAGGTGTTTATTTTAAATAGAAGAGCTTTCAATTGGGAATTCCAATTTATTATGTATCTAATTAGACTTTGATGTGTTTATATGGAATCGAAGGGCTTTCAATTGGAAATTCTAGTTTATTTTTTCCAGCGAAGCAACAACAAAAATTCCCAGTCAATGCGGCCATTTTCAAAGTCGTCTCAGACAATTACATACGAACACATGCATAAATATGTATATACACACGTATACATATATATGTATATGGCTTTATTAAAATCAAGAACAGAATCAAAATTACTATACGTAGTTCGTAATTTACAACACGAACATATACTGACGGTCGCTACTGTTGTATTTGTTTTTTTTTTTTTTTTTTTTTAAGTTTGTATTTGTATAAAACAAGTGTTGTGTTCCGCACATGTTGCCAATTTGTATAGTGTGGGTAACGTATGCAGCTTGCAAGTATTTGTGTGTGTGTGTGTGTGTGCGCTTTTTTTCACATGTTAATGCAACCAACTGTGCATTAGTGTTGGTAAATGCTGATTTTACTGCGGCTGTTTTCCAACTTCTGCCAACGTCAGCGAATTAATCATGCAAGCCCCACTGCCAGGCAATTACAATACCCAACTACGAATGAGGAAAATAAAAATAAATAAAAAAAACTACGGTTAAAACGCAGCTGGTCGTGTGTGTGTGTGTGTGTGTGTGTGAAGGAGAGAAGGAGAGGGCGAGTCTCTAAAGTAGCCAGGGCCAAAGCAGTGAGCGCAACGATGACGTCACGAGCGCAGTGCGCTGCTTCAGCGCTGACACCATTCCCGCTATTGCTCTCAATTAATTACAGGTCTGCTTTATTGTGTTTCTCTACATTTTTTCTTTTGTCATACATATAACATTTTAAATGATAAGGCACTCTATCAACGTAAATATAAAACTATGTCTCAGCGCGTGTCTGTGTGTGTATGCAATGCAAATTAGGTTATCAGAGCTTTTGTTGTTAGTTTTGTTCTTTTTTCTATTTGCATACGTACCTTTGGTTTGTTTAGCCACTTGCGAAATGTATCCATGGTCTAGCCGTTCCGTACCGTTACCTTACAGCTTAACAGCTGTTAGAACGTTAGTCCAGCCACCGTCTCGCTCCTACGCCTGTCTGCCCCACACTGTTGACAGTTAATCAGTGTACTGAGAAGGCTGTCAAATGACTAGCTGGCGCCGCTGCGCTCCAATAGATGGCGTCGTTGTCGTCCTTGCCCAACGCGCGCGACTCAGCGCACACAACAATAACATAAACGAAATGGCGCGTATGACAAAAACCCAAAACAAAACAAAAGCAAATATGCAAAAGAGCACAAAAACAACTATGTATGTTGTCAGTCTCTGTGTCGTGCGTACGTGCGTGTGTGTGTCTCTCAATATTTACTGGGGTTCTGCTTGCTGCTTGGCCACACTGTGTTCAATACAAGTTCATATGCATGCGTCTCTCTGCTTTGCTCTGTACGTGTTTGTTTGTGTGTTTGTGTGTGTGTTTGTGCGCTACTGTTGCATTCGCGTTGTTAAATTTTCACTTTTTGGGCATTTTCAAAATGCACTATCGAATTTTACACTTTATGTATAATTTGAAATTGCTTCGTCTCATGCTTTTGTTTAATTTTTTCTGTTGGAACTTTTCAAGTGCTAATTTTTTTATATTTATTTTTAATTTTTTTTCTTTTGTTAAATGCCTTTTGCACTGTGCTTCGCTTTGACTCTGCTTCGTGTATTCGTATACGGTTTGCCTTCAACACACACACGCGTGACTATTGCGTGCTCTTTCACCACTCATATATCACTTAAACTGCATTTCTTTATGTGGAAATTGCGTCGATTTGTTAAAATTCTTAAAATATGTGGAAACGATTACAGAACACAGTTGGAAAATTGGATTTTCTATTGGCGAAAAAACCATTAAACTCGCGCAACACTTATCCGCCCCAACCATCGACACAAACGAAGCGTGTGCGTTGCGTTCAAAGATTTTTTTTCGACTAACATTTGTTAAGTATCTTTTTGTTATTAAAGTCATGTAAATGCAATGTTAACATGTTAGCATTAGTATCGATATATTATTCGATAACAGCATCGATGCTTTTTGAAATAATAATTGGTATGCTGTTCACAGTTCAAATTTTCATAAGCATGTTAAGTTATAATGATATATTTTTAAATTAATACACAAAGAGTATTAAGCAAATATCATTTATCTTCAATTCATAAAATATTTCAATATTTGCGTTTAAAACGATTGAAAATGTTCAGTGAATTCGATTTAACAGAATGTTAAAATACTCATTTTTGCGTCGACTTTCTTAATTCGCTTTTCGTTGCTCATTTTTTATTCTAACTTCAATAAATTTCTGCTTTGTGTTTATATAATACATAACAAGGAAGCATAATATTTATTAGATTTGTTGTTTTAAAGTATTAGGTTACACAAAAGAAATTTGTAAGGCCATTAATTTGAAATTTGGATTGTACTAGAATTTGCATAGGGCTACCAGATCAGTAAATTGTACACATTCGTTAGTCGTCTGCTGCCCAGTGGGAAGGTGACAACAATATATACAATCGCAATCTGTTCCAGTCTTCAATTAAATCATTCAAAAAGCCAAGAAATTTTCCCTAATAGACCTGTGTGAATATTAAAGCAAAAATATATCAAATATTTAGTTGTGTACGTAATGTGCTAAGATATAAAAGTGCAAGAGCCAATTCGTTACTTAGGTGAATTCGCCTCAGATTTTCAACTCTGTGAAAGTTGCCATATCAGAAGAAAATAAACGAAACAACAATATGTTGTGGCGGGACAATTTTGAAATACGTTCGTAACTAATGCGTTTGTTAAATTTATTTCAAAGTGCAAATTGTGTGCAAAATGCTATGCTAATGTGTTTTTTTTTTTTTTTTTTGTTGTATTGTTTTGTATTTTTGGTTTACTGCAAGGCAATGCGTCGGAAGTGATTGTTGAGCGGGCCCTCGTCTGAGTAGCCGGCTATCTCCTGAGGTATGATGCCCGACTCTTCGATGGAAGTGCATGGCCGGCACATGCACTCCAATGGAGCCTTGGTGAGAACCTTCTTGAACTTGCGTTCACCATGCTTGACTTTGGGACAGAAGAGTGAGACGGCTGCCTCGCGCTCCCCCGACTCCTGGCAGCACATGCAAGAGCGCTCCATTTGCCAAATTTTGCTGCCCGAGACCTGAACAGAAATGTATGGTAATTAAAACACATAAAGTGTTGTGCCTGGCTCGGCTCACCTGTAAATAGCTAGCACAGCGACCCACGCAGGCAAAGGAGGGTATTGGCTTGGGCACACAGCCCGGATATTGCAGGACATGGATGACGGGCGTCACCTGGCAGTCATCGCCCAAGTGCCCAATATCTGCAAAGACAAACCCAAATCCAACTTAGGTTAAATATGAGCCAAACGACTCATTTGCGTACCATTATCAGTGGCAGTCGCCGTACCCTCCGACTGGGCCATGCACAGCTTCAGCAGGCTAACCAGAACGCAGTACAACAATATCAGCACGAATATCCTGTTGTTCTCATGGCGTAGCACATAGCGCAGCATTTTGCTCAGTTTTGGCCGCAGGCAAGTCCAGGTCGCAACGCCTTCGAATGGAAAACGCTTTCAGCCGACTGACGCCTCTTATATATGTGGCCCGTAGCTGCCGGCCGCAATGGCAGCTGCTGCGCTAATGTTCCGGCCAGCCAGGACATATATGACTTATGGCCCAATAAAGCGACGCGGCCAGCAGAAAAACCTTTTTGCCTAGTAATTGCATACACGAAAATCACATTTGTCCCGCTGCGCCATTTACTCAAGCTCCAACCACACACAAATCAATCGGCATCAACAAAAATCGACAATCAAAGTGGACATCATCATCATCAGAGCCGCAGACGCCAGCGTCCGTTCATTCCATCACTTCCGTCTGTCGAGCTGCCGAAGAATTTGTGAAAGTCTGCTGAAAGTTTCCCGAGTGCTGAACTATTTCGCCATGGAGCGGTGTTAGACCCTTCTGGAAAAATAAGAGCAAGAGAAGTGAATTACTTTAACTAGTTCTAGTTAGAGCCCATCTAAGAACTTACTCATCGGCCAGCTGTGAAATGTTCTCGGTTACCATTTAGATGATTGGGCGTTACCAAGTCTGGATTCTGCTCATAGAGCTGCGCTTGGCCATCAATCTTGAGTTACACGCTGTCTCCCTGACCCAAGATCTCTTGATATCTTGATCTATATAAATTGGTTTCCTTCTTAAGACGTAAGCATACTCCAAATGTTATGGCGATTATCTTTCGATAGCCTTTCAATGACTTTGCCGAGGTCCCACCCATATGGATATATAATATAATTATAAGTATTCTATATCTATGTATATCTACATCTATTCTAGTTATTATAATCTAATATTTCAACATAATTGACGATTTGTTGAAAGACTAATAGATCTTCATTAATGTCAATAAACACTTAAAAGTATTAAAGCTGATAAGCATATATGTATATGTATATGTTTAATATTATTATTAATAGATCGTTATAGAAAAGTGACTAAAGAACTATAGAATTTTTGGCATTAATTGATAAAGAGTTATACTCTTAGAGAAATTCAATAAATTTACCTTACAGTTTCCTCTATTTGCCTTGCTCTAGAATGACAAATAACAATTAACTTTTTACAATGTTGATATCGTATTTGTAATACTAAGAAACATTAGTGATTTCTCGATATAACATGCCTTTGAAATGCGTGGCTATATAAACATTACATGTTATCTAAGGTTTAGGTCTTTACTTGGATATGTTCACAGCGGAATTGAGTAATTGATTTTATTATTTTTTTGTATATGTACATATATATATTTTCTACAAAAGTGCTATAAAAACTTGGGATCATAAAATATTTACTCTAATCTATGAGTTCATACAAATGACTTTACAAGCAATGTCCGATTTGAATGAATAACAAAATTATATAAAGAATTCATTGAAATGTTTAATTGAATTTCACGATTTATTTCCTATTAAAAACTTGAGCTAAACTAATTATAAACAAATTAACCAACAGCAATTATGATAAGTATTAGATGGGAAGATAATAAAGGGTTCGCTTAGAGGCAGTCGCAGAAGCGTAGTCGACTATCTCCTAGGATATCTCAATATGCGGTTTGGTTTGGTTTGGTTTTAGAGAGAACCTTATCGATGATGTGTTCCTTGTACGATTTACAGTTTTGAGAGAACGGAATTTGATAACCAGACAAATGTAATATTAGTCTCACAAAGACTAAAGGATCGAAATATACTCCTAGGTTGTGCGCTTTTGTTGCAAGTTGAAATATCAATTGTCAGAGCCATTCGAAGATGAAGAATACGATTTTTGTTTATAATAATAAAAAGGTTCGATTTATTACGGTCTTAGCCGCCTGCAAGCCACATGCTAAAGCTGATAAAGTGCATTTTAATTGATTTACAATCTTTGATTCTGACCAAGTACTTGAATCCAATTCTTATCGAAACAACAAGGTCAAAATGGCGGACATCACTAGAACCAATGACGAAGCCAACGCCAAGCCAGCAGCTCCATTTCTCTGGGCTAGGAAATACACCAACTTGCCCAAGCGCTTCTCCGCCCATTGCAAGTTCGTCTCTACCTTGTCCAGTGCCTGATTGAGTATTTCAGCGGAACTGCCGAAGGATGCGTGGTGTTGCTTGTAGAAGTTAGAGAATTGCTGCTTCTGCTCCCGAGTGGTGAAGTACTCTGCCATGTCGCTCAGAGCCTGAGCGGTTTTGGACCAGCCCAAGCTGTAAAAATATGTAAAAATGTTAATTATTATTTCTAGTTCTATATAGAACCCATCTAAGAACTTACGCATCGGCCAGCTGTGAAATGTTTTCGGTTACCATTTGGAAGATGGGCGTTACCAGGTCCGGATTCTGCTTGTAGAGCTGCGCTAACCCAACAATCTTGAACTCCACGCTGTTGCCCTGGCCCAAGATCTCGTTCTGGTAGTGCGTCCGATAGTCCCTCGTACAGCTTGCGGCACGCCAGTATATCTCTCGATCTATGTAGTTGGTTTCCTTCGCATATAGCTCCAAGACGCGAGCATACCCGTCAGTTCTGGCCGCTGCACAGTAAAAGGTCTCCCGATAGTCTGGCGATGGCTTTTCTGAGCCACCATTGAACTTCTCTAGGACCTGCGCAGTGCAGTTGGAAGTCTGGTACTTGCAGAGCCAGGCCACCTGCTGGTTGCGATTGTAGACATCCAACACCTTGTCGCTGGCACTCCAACTCACGCCGAGCTTGGCGTGGACCGCCTCCGTGATGTCGCTGAGATACTTCTTGAAATTGGGCAACTGCTGTGGGGTCAATCGCTTCGCCACCTCCTCCAATCCCACATAGGCGGCATACCAAGGAATATAATCGGTTTCTGTGCTCATGTACTCCATGAACTCCAAGACCTCGACATAGTCAATTTTTTCAGAGAGAGCAATATTGAACATGTCATTAATGATTGCCGCGCGATTCTCGACGGGTATTCTACTGTGATTGCCTCTTAGTTAGAGCTTCTTGAATGTTGTTGAGTAGTGGTTGTCTGTACAAAACACGATGATAGTTGGCCTGCTTCAGGTTGACAATGACCCAGTCGACGGGGTCGTCAGACCACCGTTGATATACATTAATAACTTTGTTAAAGAAAAAGGCGGGCTTCAGATTTTCGAAATCAGGATCCAAATTCGTGGTGTATGTAATGGGAACCGTGTAACGCAAGTTTGGGTCACTGCCATCTGTGGCATTCAGCAGAAAACGACTCTGTTCGAAATTGATCTGATTGCCACGGCTGCTGAGGCTCACCGTGATCAATGGGTAGCCGACCTGAACGGTGAAGTCGGCAAAGAATTGACTCAAGATGTAAGTTGACTCATCAGGCCAATTCTCCCTGATGTGTTTTATCAGATCCGAGGGCAAGGTGTTACGCAAGTGGCTAAAGAGAAATCGTAAATATAACTCAGATTCTTAGAGACAATGTCATTTGTACTCACAACTCCTTGAGGTAGTTCGTTATGGCCCGATTAAAGTTCTCCTCGCCCATTCCAAGGCACCACATCCGGATTACGCTTGCGGCCTTCGCAAATGAAATTCTTCCGAATTTATAGTCGATGTCAGCTGGCGTCTGTATTCTCGCTTCTGAAGTCGTCATCGACTGGGTTATATTCAGAGAGTCTGTCGTAAGGACGTGCTGAAGCCTATCTACGACGAACTGCTGATCCAGTTGATACTCAGGATATAGCTGCAGAATTTTAAATAATAAAAAAAAAAAAAAACGTTAGGCAAATCTGAACGCCCATGAGTCACCCAAAAGGTATAATCCCTCTTCTTACCTTGTGACCCATAAAGAACTCGTAGTAACGGGCGAACCCTTCGTGCATCCAAATGAAGCTCCACCATTTGCAGGTGACGCTATTGCCGAACCACATATGTGCGTTTTCATGGACAATGTTACGAATTGTAAACTCCTTCTGCGCCCATCCATCTGTAACACCTGGCTGTTCCAGAACTACCTTATCCCTAATTTATTCAGATTTAGGTTATCCCCATGAGTCACGTTACCCAGTTGGTCTACTCACTTGAAAATCACGAGGCCCCAATTTTCCATGCTGTTGTGGGGAAATCGGGGAGTGGTCGCATATTGCAATACCGGGTTACCCAGCTGCTGATAGGGTTGCTGGAACAGCTCCCCATACGCGGGCAGTACGCGCTCAGCGACAGAGTAGCTGAACTCCGTGTACTCCTTGTACGCCGGACGGGTATATATGGAGAGGCTACTGTTGCCTCGCATCTCGTACTCGGAGATCACAAAAGCCAAAAGGTAGGTAGACATAATAGGAGTTGCCTCGAACTGGTCGGTATAGCGATTATTTCTACAAGTAATGGAAATGTAGTAACGGAAATTTCCTAAGACGCAACTCCTTGAAGACTCACCCTTCGTTTGTGGTTTCCTTTAGCTTAGTATTACTGATGGCCTTGAGGTTGCCTGGTCGGGTAATGCTCAACTGAAATTGGGCCTTAAAGCTGGGTTCGTCGAAGCAAGGAAATACCAAACGCGCATTGATGGGCTGCATCTGAGTAAGTAGCACCCATTTGGTCTGCATTGTCACCTCATCCATATAGCTTGCAGAGAACAGGCCCACAGTATCAGTCTGCACCGTTCCGACAAACTTGAAGTACAAAGTGTAATTCACATTGGGAGTTAAGGCCTGATTCAGTCCCACAGTTAGCTGTTGTGTCTCCGCTACAAATGTTAGCTTTCCACCGTTAACCTCTTCCACCAGCTGGCCAGAGACGGTATAGAGTGTACAGGTGTTGATTATAAGCGTTACATCTCTGTGTAAAGTGATTTCCTTCACATCCGAAAATGCTGTCTGCAATGTAATGCTGACCTCGCCATCGAAATTGAAAGCAGGACTATTGGGAAGTAAAGTGTTGTCCCGTAGACTAATGCTTAGGTTGTACGATGAGGGCAACACGGTGGTGTTTAACCTATAGTTGATATCACACTCATATCCCCCGATCCATGTTAATGCGACAAGTGCGACCAAGGGCCAAACGCCGAACCACGAACAGCTCATGTCGATGGTTCTTCGAATACTGAAATAGGTCTTTTTCAATTCTTTTAATATTCACCCGTTAGCTCTTCCAAATAATAGGTGATTCTTCTGAAAGATTAGATTATATGACTAAGGATTAACGATACGTGAATTAGTTGATTTTTGCACACTGTGCCCAACTGTGGGTTGGTCTATGGCACTATCTTTATGGAAATTTATTACTTTTATTATTATCCTTAACAGCTAGAATATATCAAAGGTGATAAGAATATACACGCCTCTATGTATATGTATGTATATGCATCATTCCGGAACTATTACGTAGTATTATTTGGAAACACTTAAATAATGACCTTTATCGGTAATAAACATCAGACCCGAACCATTCGTAAACAAATTCAAGTGCTACTTTTATTTAGAAATATAGATCCATTCATTATAGTCCATTCCTATCAGTTTTGATAAATTGACAATATTAATTGTAATACTTATAATCTTTTCACACTAATACAAACTTTTATTCAATTTTCTATCTAAATGCAAGGCTCGAAACGGTGGATACAAGGATCAGAAGCGACGAAGCCAACGCCAAGCCAGCAGCTCGATTTCTCTGGGCTAGGAAATACACCACCTTGCCCAAGCGCTTCTCCGCCCATTGCAAGTTCGTCTCTACCTTGTCCAGTGCCTGATTGAGTATTTCAGCGGAACTGCCGAAGGATGCGTGGTATTGCTTGTAGAAGTTAGAGAATTGCTGCTTCTGCTCCCGAGTGGTGAAGTACTCTGCCATGTCGCTCAGAGCCTGAGCGGTTTTGGACCAGCCCAAGCTGTAAAAATATGTAAAAATGTTAATTATTATTTCTAGTTCTATATAGAACCCATCTAAGAACTTACGCATCGGCCAGCTGTGAAATGTTTTCGGTTACCATTTGGAAGATGGGCGTTACCAGGTCCGGATTCTGCTTGTAGAGCTGCGCTAACCCAACAATCTTGAACTCCACGCTGTTGCCCTGGCCCAAGATCTCGTTCTGGTAGTGCGTCCGATAGTCCCTCGTACAGCTTGCGGCGCGCCAGTAGACCTCTCGATCTATGTAGTTGGTTTCCTTCGCATATAGTTCCAAGACGCGAGCATACCCGTCAGTTCTGGCCGCTGCGCAGTAAAAGGTCTCCCGATAGTCTGGCGATGGCTTTTCTGAGCCACCATTGAACTTCTCTAGGACCTGCGCAGTGCAGTTGGAAGTCTGGTACTTGCAGAGCCAGGCCACCTGCTGGTTGCGATTGTAGACATCCAACACCTTGTCGCTGGCACTCCAACTCACGCCGAGCTTGGCGTGGACCGCCTCCGTGATGTCGCTGAGATACTTCTTGAAATTGGGCAACTGCTGTGGGGTCAATCGCCTCGACACCTTCTCCAATCCCACATAGGCGGCATACCAAGGAATATAATCGGTTTCTGTGCTCATGTACTCCATGAACTCCAAGACCTCGACATAGTCAATTTTTTCAGAGAGAGCAATATTGAACATGTCATCAATGATTGCCGCACGATTCTCGACGGGTATTCTACTGTGATTGCTCTTAGTTAGAGCTTCTTGAATGTTGTTGAGTAGTGGTTGTACGTACAAAACACGATGATAGTTAGCCTGCTTCAGGTTGACAATGACCCAGTCGACGGGGTCATCAGACCACCGTTGATATACATCAATAACTCTATTAAAGAAAAAGGCGGGCTTCAGATTTTCGAAATCAGGAGCCAAATTCGTGGTGTATGTAATGGGAACCGTGTAACGCAAGTTTGGGTCACTGCCATCTGTGGCATTCAGCAGAAAACGACTCTGTTCGAAATTGATCTGATTGCCACGGCTGCTGAGGCTCACCGTGATCAATGGGTAGCCGACCCGAACGGTGAAGTCGGAAAAGAATTGATTCAAGATATGAGTTGACTCATCAGGCCAATTCTCCCTGATGTGTTTTATCAGATCCGAGGGCAAGGTGTTACGCAAGTGGCTAAAGGTGAACTCGTAAATATAACTCAGATTCTTAGAGACAATGTCATTTGTACTCACAACTCCTTGAGGTAGTTCGTTATGGCCCGATTAAAGTTCTCCTCGCCCATTCCAAGGCACCACATCCGGATTACGCTTGCGGCCTTCGCAAATGAAATTCTGCCGAATTTGTAGTCGATTTCAGCTGACGTCTGTACGTTCGCATCTGAGCTGGTCATCGGCTGGGTTATATTGAGAGAGTCAGTCGTAAGGACGTGCTGAAGCTTATGTACGACGAACTGCTGATCCAGTTGATACTCAGGATATAGCTGCAGAATTTTAAATAATAAAAAAAAAAAAAACGTTAGGCAAATCTGAACGCCCATGAGTCACCCAAAAGGGATAATCCCTCTTCTTACCTTGTGACCCATAAAGAACTCGTAGTAACGGGCGAACCCTTCGTGCATCCAAATGAAGCTCCACCATTTGCAGGTGACGCTATTGCCGAACCACATATGTGCGTTTTCATGGACAATGTTACGAATTGTAAACTCCTTCTGCGCCCATCCATCTGTAACACCTGGCTGTTCCAGAACTACCTTATCCCTAATTTATTCAGATTTAGGTTATCCCCATGAGTCACGTTACCCAGTTGGTCTACTCACTTGAAAATCACGAGGCCCCAATTTTCCATGCTGTTGTGGGGAAATCGGGGAGTGGTCGCATATTGCAATACCGGGTTACCCAGCTGCTGATAGGGTTGCTGGAACAGCTCCCCATACGCTGGCAGTACGCGCTCAGCGACAGAGTAGCTGAACTCCGTGTACTCCTTGTACGCCGGACGGGTATATATGGAGAGGCTACTGTTGCCTCGCATCTCGTACTCGGAGATCACAAAAGCCAAAAGGTAGGTAGACATAATAGGAGTTGCCTCGAACTGGTCGGTATAGCGATTATTTCTACAAGTAATGGAAATGTAGTAACGGAAATTTCCTAAGACGCAACTCCTTGAAGACTCACCCTTCGTTTGTGGTTTCCTTTAGCTTAGTATTACTGATGGCCTTGAGGTTGCCTGGTCGGGTAATGCTCAACTGAAATTGGGCCTTAAAGCTGGGTTCGTCGAAGCAAGGAAATACCAAACGCGCATTGATGGGCTGCATCTGAGTAAGTAGCACCCATTTGGTCTGCATTGTCACCTCATCCATATAGCTTGCAGAGAACAGGCCCACAGTATCAGTCTGCACCGTTCCGACAAACTTGAAGTACAAAGTGTAATTCACATTGGGAGTTAAGGCCTGATTCAGTCCCACAGTTAGCTGTTGTGTCTCCGCTACAAATGTTAGCTTTCCACCGTTAACCTCTTCCACCAGCTGGCCAGAGACGGTATAGAGCGAACACGTGTCGATTATAAGCGTTACATCTTTGTGCAGAGTGATTTCCTTCACATCCGAAAATGCTGTCTGCAAGGTAATGCTGACCTCGCCATCGAAATTGAAACCAGGACTATTGGGAATTAAAGTGTTGTCCCGTAGACTAATGCTTAGGCTGTACGACGAGGGCTTCACGGTGCTGTATAACCTATAGTTGATGTCACACTCATATCCCCCGATCCATGTTAATGCGACAAGTGCGACCAAGGGCCAAACGCCGAACCACGACCAGCTCATGTCGATGGCTCTTCGAATACTGAAATAGGTTTTCTTCAATTCTTTGAATATTCACTCGTTAGCCCTTCCAAATAATGGGTGATTTTTCTAAAAGATTAGATTACAATATGACTAAGGATGAACGATACATGAGCTAGTTGATTTTGGCACATTGTTTCCAACTGTGGGTTGGTCTATGGCATTATCTGCTGGTGTCTTTATGAAAATTTATTACTTTTATTATTAGGTGATAAGAATATATACGCCTCTATGTATGTATATGCATCATTTCGGAACTATTACGTAGTATTATTTGGAAATAATTAAAATCACATAAACCGTGTTCACTGATATGAATATATACATTGTTGTTGAAGTATAATCTTTTGAATTTTCACACGTGCAGCTATTAAGATAGATACGTAGTTGGCATAATATCAAGATACGAAATATTGATCAATTATTGCACAGTGTTGTTCAAATAATGACCTTTATCGTTAATAAACATCTGACCCAAGCCATTCGTAATAAAATTCAATTACTACTTTTATTTAGAAATATAGATCCATTTATTATAGTCCATTCCTATCAGTTTTGATAAATTGACAATATTTATTGTATTACATACTAGATAACCTGGCGAACTTTTTACCGCATAACTGTCAAAGAATGTCGTGTTACTTTTTAGGAAGGCGTAGTCGATGGTGTAATCATATCATTCAAATCAATACTTGAACCATTTCTTCTTGCACTTCGACGATTATTCCTCTGTTCATCTGTCTCGTTTCTAATCTAGATACTAACGCTGCGCTCTTCTCGGTCGATTTCTCGGTTTCGTTAGATAATTGATTCGCGATATTCCGTTGCCTAATTGCATTACGGCACCGCTGGGAAAGACTAGATCTTCTAGGACGTGGCATTTTTATACCCTGAACCCATTGAAAATGGTAATTCAGGGTATAATGGTTTTGTGAAAATGTATGTAACGTCGCAGACCCCATAAAGTATATATATTCTTGATCAGCATAAAAAAATCCGTCCGTCCGTCTGTCCGTCTGTATGAACGTCGAGATTTCGGAAACTACAAAAGCTAGAGAGCTGAAATTTTACATGAATACTCATGAAGAAGAGTATCACTTTTTTGCAGGGTTCAGGGGATCTCGTAGTCGAGCCGCCTCGACTAGAGCCTTCTTACTTGTTTTTATATATATAGAAATCTTTTCACACTAAAACAAACTTTTATTCAATTTTCTATCTAAACGCAAGGCTCGAAACGGTGGATACAAGCATCAGAAGCGACGAAGCCAACGCCAAGCCAGCAGCTCGATTTCTCTGGGCTAGGAAATACACCACCTTGCCCAAGCGCTTCTCCGCCCATTGCAAGTTCGTCTCTACCTTGTCCAGTGCCTGATTGAGTATTTCAGCGGAACTGCCGAAGGATGCGTGGTATTGCTTGTAGAAGTTAGAGAATTGCTGCTTCTGCTCCCGAGTGGTGAAGTACTCTGCCATGTCGCTCAGAGCCTGAGCGGTTTTGGACCAGCCCAAGCTGTAAAAATATGTAAAAATGTTAATTATTATTTCTAGTTCTATATAGAACCCATCTAAGAACTTACGCATCGGCCAGCTGTGAAATGTTTTCGGTTACCATTTGGAAGATGGGCGTTACCAGGTCCGGATTCTGCTTGTAGAGCTGCGCTAACCCAACAATCTTGAACTCCACGCTGTTGCCCTGGCCCAAGATCTCGTTCTGGTAGTGCGTCCGATAGTCCCTCGTACAGCTTGCGGCGCGCCAGTAGACCTCTCGATCTATGTAGTTGGTTTCCTTCGCATATAGTTCCAAGACGCGAGCATACCCGTCAGTTCTGGCCGCTGCGCAGTAAAAGGTCTCCCGATAGTCTGGCGATGGCTTTTCTGAGCCACCATTGAACTTCTCTAGGACCTGCGCAGTGCAGTTGGAAGTCTGGTACTTGCAGAGCCAGGCCACCTGCTGGTTGCGATTGTAGACATCCAACACCTTATCGCTGGCACTCCAACTCACGCCGAGCTTGGCGTGGACCGCCTCCGTGATGTCGCTGAGATACTTCTTGAAATTGGGCAACTGCTGTGGGGTCAATCGCCTCGACACCTTCTCCAATCCCACATAGGCGGCATACCAAGGAATATAATCGGTTTCTGTGCTCATGTACTCCATGAACTCCAAGACCTCGACATAGTCAATTTTTTCAGAGAGAGCAATATTGAACATGTCATCAATGATTGCCGCACGATTCTCGACGGGTATTCTACTGTGATTGCTCTTAGTTAGAGCTTCTTGAATGTTGTTGAGTAGTGGTTGTACGTACAAAACACGATGATAGTTAGCCTGCTTCAGGTTGACAATGACCCAGTCGACGGGGTCATCAGACCACCGTTGATATACATCAATAACTCTATTAAAGAAAAAGGCGGGCTTCAGATTTTCGAAATCAGGAGCCAAATTCGTGGTGTATGTAATGGGAACCGTGTAACGCAAGTTTGGGTCACTGCCATCTGTGGCATTCAGCAGAAAACGACTCTGTTCGAAATTGATCTGATTGCCACGGCTGCTGAGGCTCACCGTGATCAATGGGTAGCCGACCCGAACGGTGAAGTCGGAAAAGAATTGATTCAAGATATGAGTTGACTCATCAGGCCAATTCTCCCTGATGTGTTTTATCAGATCCGAGGGCAAGGTGTTACGCAAGTGGCTAAAGGTGAACTCGTAAATATAACTCAGATTCTTAGAGACAATGTCATTTGTACTCACAACTCCTTGAGGTAGTTCGTTATGGCCCGATTAAAGTTCTCCTCGCCCATTCCAAGGCACCACATCCGGATTACGCTTGCGGCCTTCGCAAATGAAATTCTGCCGAATTTGTAGTCGATTTCAGCTGACGTCTGTACGTTCGCATCTGAGCTGGTCATCGGCTGGGTTATATTGAGAGAGTCAGTCGTAAGGACGTGCTGAAGCTTATGTACGACGAACTGCTGATCCAGTTGATACTCAGGATATAGCTGCAGAATTTTAAATAATAAAAAAAAAAAAAACGTTAGGCAAATCTGAACGCCCATGAGTCACCCAAAAGGGATAATCCCTCTTCTTACCTTGTGACCCATAAAGAACTCGTAGTAACGGGCGAACCCTTCGTGCATCCAAATGAAGCTCCACCATTTGCAGGTGACGCTATTGCCGAACCACATATGTGCGTTTTCATGGACAATGTTACGAATTGTAAACTCCTTCTGCGCCCATCCATCTGTAACACCTGGCTGTTCCAGAACTACCTTATCCCTAATTTATTCAGATTTAGGTTATCCCCATGAGTCACGTTACCCAGTTGGTCTACTCACTTGAAAATCACGAGGCCCCAATTTTCCATGCTGTTGTGGGGAAATCGGGGAGTGGTCGCATATTGCAATACCGGGTTACCCAGCTGCTGATAGGGTTGCTGGAACAGCTCCCCATACGCTGGCAGTACGCGCTCAGCGACAGAGTAGCTGAACTCCGTGTACTCCTTGTACGCCGGACGGGTATATATGGAGAGGCTACTGTTGCCTCGCATCTCGTACTCGGAGATCACAAAAGCCAAAAGGTAGGTAGACATAATAGGAGTTGCCTCGAACTGGTCGGTTATAGCGATTATTTCTACAAGTAATGGAAATGTAGTAACGGAAATTTCCTAAGACGCAACTCCTTGAAGACTCACCCTTCGTTTGTGGTTTCCTTTAGCTTAGTATTACTGATGGCCTTGAGGTTGCCTGGTCGGGTAATGCTCAACTGAAATTGGGGCCTTAAAGCTGGGTTCGTCGAAGCAAGGAAATACCAAACGCGCATTGATGGGCTGCATCTCAGTTAGTAGCACCCATTTGGTCTGCATTGTCACCTCATCCATATAGCTTGCAGAGAACAGGCCCACAGTATCAGTCTGCACCGTTCCGACAAACTTGAAGTACAAAGTGTAATTCACATTGGGAGTTAAGGCCTGATTCAGTCCCACAGTTAGCTGTTGTGTCTCCGCTACAAATGTTAGCTTTTCCACCGTTAACCTCTTCCACCAGCTGGCCAGAGACGGTATAGAGCGAACACGTGTCGATTATAAGCGTTACATCTTTGTGCAGAGTGATTTCCTTCACATCCGAAAATGCTGTCTGCAAGGTAATGCTGACCTCGCCATCGAAATTGAAACCAGGACTATTGGGAATTAAAGTGTTGTCCCGTAGACTAATGCTTAGGCTGTACGACGAGGGCTTCACGGTGCTGTATAACCTATAGTTGATGTCACACTCATATCCCCCGATCCATGTTAATGCGACAAGTGCGACCAAGGGCCAAACGCCGAACCACGACCAGCTCATGTCGATGGCTCTTCGAATACTGAAATAGGTTTTCTTCAATTCTTTGAATATTCACTCGTTAGCCCTTCCAAATAATGGGTGATTTTTCTAAAAGATTAGATTACAATATGACTAAGGATGAACGATACATGAGCTAGTTGATTTTGGCACATTGTTTCCAACTGTGGGTTGGTCTATGGCATTATCTGCTGGTGTCTTTATGAAAATTTATTACTTTTATTATTAGGTGATAAGAATATATACGCCTCTATGTATGTATATGCATCATTTCGGAACTATTACGTAGTATTATTTGGAAATAATTAAAATCACATAAACCGTGTTCACTGATATGAATATATACATTGTTGTTGAAGTATAATCTTTTGAATTTTCACACGTGCAGCTATTAAGATAGATACGTAGTTGGCATAATATCAAGATACGAAATATTGATCAATTATTGCACAGTGTTGTTCAAATAATGACCTTTATCGTTAATAAACATCTGACCCAAGCCATTCGTAATAAATTCAATTACTACTTTTATTTAGAAATATAGATCCATTTATTATAGTCCATTCCTATCAGTTTTGATAAATTGACAATATTTATTGTATTACATACTAGATAACCTGGCGAACTTTTTACCGCATAACTGTCAAAGAATGTCGTGTTACTTTTTAGGAAGGCGTAGTCGATGGTGTAATCATATCATTCAAATCAATACTTGAACCATTTCTTCTTGCACTTCGACGATTATTCCTCTGTTCATCTGTCTCGTTTCTAATCTAGATACTAACGCTGCGCTCTTCTCGGTCGATTTCTCGGTTTTCGTTAGATAATTGATTCGCGATATTCCGTTGCCTAATTGCATTACGGCACCGCTGGGAAAGACTAGATCTTCTAGGACGTGGCATTTTTATACCCTGAACCCATTGAAAATGGTAATTCAGGGTATAATGGTTTTGTGAAAATGTATGTAACGTCGCAGACCCCATAAAGTATATATATTCTTGATCAGCATAAAAAAATCCGTCCGTCCGTCTGTCCGTCTGTATGAACGTCGAGATTTCGGAAACTACAAAAGCTAGAGAGCTGAAATTTTACATGAATACTCATGAAGAAGAGTATCACTTTTTGCAGGGTTCAGGGGATCTCGTAGTCGAGCCGCCTCGACTAGAGCCTTCTTACTTGTTTTTATATATATAGAAATCTTTTCACACTAAAACAAACTTTTATTCAATTTTCTATCTAAACGCAAGGCTCGAAACGGTGGATACAAGCATCAGAAGCGACGAAGCCAACGCCAAGCCAGCAGCTCGATTTCTCTGGGCTAGGAAATACACCACCTTGCCCAAGCGCTTCTCCGCCCATTGCAAGTTCGTCTCTACCTTGTCCAGTGCCTGATTGAGTATTTCAGCGGAACTGCCGAAGGATGCGTGGTATTGCTTGTAGAAGTTAGAGAATTGCTGCTTCTGCTCCCGAGTGGTGAAGTACTCTGCCATGTCGCTCAGAGCCTGAGCGGTTTTGGACCAGCCAAGCTGTAAAAATATGTAAAAATGTTAATTATTATTTCTAGTTCTATATAGAACCCATCTAAGAACTTACGCATCGGCCAGCTGTGAAATGTTTTCGGTTACCATTTGGAAGATGGGCGTTACCAGGTCCGGATTCTGCTTGTAGAGCTGCGCTAACCCAACAATCTTGAACTCCACGCTGTTGCCCTGGCCCAAGATCTCGTTCTGGTAGTGCGTCCGATAGTCCCTCGTACAGCTTGCGGCGCGCCAGTAGACCTCTCGATCTATGTAGTTGGTTTCCTTCGCATATAGTTCCAAGACGCGAGCATACCCGTCAGTTCTGGCCGCTGCGCAGTAAAAGGTCTCCCGATAGTCTGGCGATGGCTTTTCTGAGCCACCATTGAACTTCTCTAGGACCTGCGCAGTGCAGTTGGAAGTCTGGTACTTGCAGAGCCAGGCCACCTGCTGGTTGCGATTGTAGACATCCAACACCTTGTCGCTGGCACTCCAACTCACGCCGAGCTTGGCGTGGACCGCCTCCGTGATGTCGCTGAGATACTTCTTGAAATTGGGCAACTGCTGTGGGGTTAATCGCTTCGACACCTTCTCCAATCCCACATAGGCGGCATACCAAGGAATATAATCGGTTTCTGTGCTCATGTACTCCATGAACTCCAAGACCTCGACATAGTCAATTAGTTCAGCGAGGGCAAAATTGAAAAGATCATCAATGATACCAGCTCGATTCTCAACGGGGATTTCACTGTGATCATCCTTGGTCAGGGCTTGTTGAATCCTGCCTAGAAGCGGTGGCTGATATTGTACTCTGTAGTAAAAGGCCTGCTTTAGATTGACAATAATCCAGTCAAGTGGTTTGCTTATATGGCCAACATAAAAGGGAAAACCCTTTTTGAAATAAAAGTTGGGTGTTAGATTTTGGAAATTACGGCCAAGATTCGTGGTCCATGTGACGGGCGTTGTATATTGCAAGACAGAACTGCTGCCATCTGTGTCGTTTAACAAGAAGCGCTTCTGCTTAAAGCGAAATGTCTGGTTATCCTCATCAAGACTCACTATTATCCGTGGGTAGCCCACTTGTATAGTGAAGTCGTAATAAAATGTATTCAATATGACGTCTTGTTCCTTGGGCCAATTCTCAGTTAGATGTGGATACAAGTCGGTAGGTGCGACGTTACTCAAATGGCTAATAGAGAATATTTAAATAAGATTAAGCTATTCCTAAGGGGCATGCACTCACTATTGCTTGAGGAAGTTTCGGATTGCTGTCTGAAAGTTTGCCTCGCCCATTACGATGCTCCACATGCGTATTACGCTAGCTGCCTTCGCAAAGGCGATTCTCTCAAACTTATAGTCGATGTCCTCTGGGCTGTTAATACTTACTCGTGCGCTGGTCATTGGCTGGGTGATATTTTGAGAATCGAATAATAAAGCCTGATGGAGTGTTTGCACCAGGAATTGCTGATCTAGCTGATATTCGGGATATAGCTGTGAAGCGCATGTAAAACATATTAAGGAATTTACTTTAATAACAATTTTGGATTTCGGGATCACCTGATGTCCCATGAAGTACTCATAATAACGCGCAAAACCTTCGTGCAGCCAAATATAGCTCCACCAAGTGCAGGTGACACTATTGCCGAACCACATGTGGGAATTCTCCTGGACAATGTTTCGAATTATTAGCTCCTTCTGCGCCCATCCATCCGTGACGCCCAGCTGTTTCTAGAAGAACATTGTCTCTGCAATATAAAAACACTTCATTCATATTCAGCCCCTCGTAATGCCAAAAGTTATTCACTTGACAATGACCAGGCCCCAGTTGTTAGCCCCAGTTTCCGAAAGACGTGGCGTGGTCGCATATTGCAATACCGGGTTACCCAGCTGCTGATAGGGTTGCTGGAACAGCTCCCCATACGCGGGCAGTACGCGCTCAGCGACAGAGTAGCTGAACTCCGTGTACTCCTTGTACGCCGGACGGGTATATATGGAGAGGCTACTGTTGCCTCGCATCTCGTACTCGGAGATCACAAAAGCCAAAAGGTAGGTAGACATAATAGGAGTTGCCTCGAACTGGTCGGTATAGCGATTATTTCTACAAGTAATGGAAATGTAGTAACGGAAATTTCCTAAGACGCAACTCCTTGAAGACTCACCCTTCGTTTGTGGTTTCCTTTAGCTTAGTATTACTGATGGCCTTGAGATTGCCTGGTCGGGTAATGCTCAACTGAAATTGGGCCTTAAAGCTGGGTTCGTCGAAGCAAGGAAATACCAAACGCGCATTGATGGGCTGCATCTGAGTTAGTAGCACCCATTTGGTCTGCATTGTCACCTCATCCATATAGCTTGCAGAGAACAGGCCCACAGTATCAGTCTGCACCGTTCCGACAAACTTGAAGTACAAAGTGTAATTCACATTGGGAGTTAAGGCCTGATTCAGTCCCACAGTTAGCTGTTGTGTCTCCGCTACAAATGTTAGCTTTCCACCGTTAACCTCTTCCACCAGCTGGCCAGAGACGGTATAGAGTGAACACGTGTCGATTATAAGCGTTACATCTTTGTGCAGAGTGATTTCCTTCACATCCGAAAATGCTGTCTGCAAGGTAATGCTGACCTCGCCATCGAAATTGAAACCAGGACTATTGGGAATTAAAGTGTTGTCCCGTAGACTAATGCTTAGGCTGTACGATGAGGGCTTCACGGTGGTGTTTAACCTATATTTGATATCACACTCATATCCCCCGATCCATGTTAATGCGACAAGTGCGACCAAGGGCCAAACGCCGAACCACGACCAGCTCATGTCGATGGCTCTTCGAATACTGAAATAGGTTTTCTTCAATTCTTTGAATATTCACTCGTTAGCCCTTCCAAATAATGGGTGATTTTTCTGAAAGATTAGATTACAATATGACTAAGGATTAACGATACGTGAACTAGTTCATTTGTGCTAAAATTACATTGTTGTCTACTGTGGGTTGGCCATTGGCAGTAACTGCGATTGTTTCAAGACTTTCCATGAAGTTATATGGACATTTATTACTTTTATTATTATCTATTAGATAGGAAACATCAAAGCTGTTAGGAAAATGTGTGAATATGAAAGTTCGGAACTATTATATAGTATTATTTGTTGATCTTAATCATTATATAAGACGCTTACGATTATATGATTATATATGTACATTGTTATTGAAGTATAAATTTCAAAATGTTTACATAAATTTATATAGTCATAAATTTGAGTGCATAATTCGCATAGGGAATACTTGATACAATACATCTATAAATGTAAATATATATACATATATATATATATATATATATATATATATATATATATATATATATATATATTTAATTTGATGTATATACCTTGAATTAGTTCTTAAATATTTAAGGATTCCTTAGTTCCGCTAATAAGTTTTACATAGATAATAATTCTACCTACATACATATGTATATTGAATCGAAAACACTTTGAATATGTTGAATTATGGTTGGTGTGTAACGAATAGATTCTAACAAGTAAATTATATATCTTTATGAGTTATGAGTTGTTTACAAGCCTTCGAGCACTTCAACGTTCACTGATAAGATAATTTGAATTTTGACTATTAGTGCTTATCAAAAAGGGGCGTATGTCGGAAACAAATAGATTAATGCTATGGATTACAAATGGGAATTACAAGAATATTCTAAGAACTAAATATTTCGCAAAGACACTAAAGATTAATTATACCGTTGAATCAACGAAATTCCAAAAGCCCACAAGGAACAGCTTATGGCATTAAGTTAATAGTTGAAATATTTGAGAATAAATTGATTATACTATGAAAAGTAAATAAGAATTCAATTAATGAGCAACACACTAAGAATCTATAAATCATATTTGCGGTAAAAAGATTTTACAAATTTTCGCTTTAGCTTTAAAACTGGAAATAGATTGTTGTCCTACTTAATAGTCAGTCAGAGTAGATGTAAATATAGTCATTCCCAGCCTGCATCATAGTAGCGAATATATAAGATGAAAGTACTCAGAAGTGTTTATTCCATATAATCCAAGTCTAAAAATGGCACGTAATATCAGTTAGTATATTTAATATGTAAATTACATATCGGATTTCGCTTTTAAATGAACCAAAAATGTAAAAGTGACGTCACTAGCAATAGCAGCACTGACATCAACTTCAGCTGATCACCAGCTCCGTTCCTCGTGGCCAAGTAGCGGACGAGTTTATTCAAGTTCTTGTCGGCCCATTTAATATTATTGTCGATGTTGACCAGCGCTTTGCGAAGTATCTCATCGGAGCTGCCGAAGAGCATAGAGCTGTCGTTAATGAACTCGGCAAAGAGTTGTTGCTGTTCCTTAGTGGTAAAGTAGTCCGCCATATCGCTCAAGGCCGTCGCAGTATTTGGCCAGCTTTGCAAGCTGAAAATTAAACATAAATATGATTATTATTGGCATTCAAATGGAAATCGTTGCTAGATCTTACGCATCGGCTAACTTCTGGATATCCGTGGTAACAACTATAAAAATCTGCGTTATCTGATCTGGATTCTGTTCATAGAGCTGAGCCAAGCCAACGGTCTTTAGTGATACGCTACTGGCGTTGCTTAAGATCTCATTTTGGTAGTGCCTAAGAAAATCTCTTGTGCAGCTAGCGGCTCGCCAAAGGAGCTCTCGTTCGGTTGGGTTTGTTTCATTCCTATAATATTCCATAATAAGGTCATATTTACCTAGTCTGGAAGCAGCACAGTAATAGGTCTCCCGATAATCTGGCGATGGGACCTGCCAGCTATTATCAAAGCTCTCTCGCACATCGTCTTCACACTTAAAGTTTTGATACTTGCATAGCCAGGACACCAGCTCGTTGCGATTGTAGACATCCAACACGGTGTCATTAGATCTCCATGTGACGCCCAGTTTGGCAAAGACGCCATCTGTGATGTCATTCAAGTACCCTCCCGAAATTTGGCAATTGATTTGGGGTCAAATATCTTGCTACTCTATCCATGCCCTTATACGCAGCATACCAGGGTATATAATCGAGTTCTGTTCTCATGTACTCCATGAACTCGAACACCTCAACATAATCATTACGCCCAATTAAAGCGAAATTAAAGAGATCATCAATGAGCGCTGCGCGATTCGCAACGTGTATTCCGCTGTGGTTCGACTCGATCAAGGCCATATGAATCCGCTTAACTAGCGATGGCTCATACTGCACGCGATAATAGTTGGACTGCTGCAGATTGAGCACAATCCATTTGATGGAGTCCCTAAACGGCAGCAGCACAGCATCGTCCCATTTATTGAAATACACTACGGGTGTCAAGCTTTCAAAGTCTGGCGAGACATTTGTGGCGTAGGTGATGGGCACTGTGTAGCGTAAATGAGCATCGCTGCCATCCGATGGATTCAGTATGCATCGTTGTTGCAGTAGAGTGAAAGCCGATGAGTTAAAACGATTCACTTCGATTATTGGGTAGCCCACTTGCTCGGTAAAATCGCTAAAGAATTGATCTAAGTTAACATTCCGAGGTTCGGGCCAATGTCTCTTGAGATGTGCAAACAAATCCTTTGGCACGGTGTTGCCCAAGTGGCTAAGAGTATGGCGATAATGAAAATTCAATTTGATTGGTACTAAGACTAAGAAGTGTGTGCACTCACTGCTGCTTGAGGTAGTTGCGAATGGCTAGATCAAAATTGTTCACGCCCATCGCATTACGCCACATGCGCACTATGCTCGCGCCCTTGGCATAGGTTATACTGCTGAACTTGGAAGCAATTTGGGATGGGCTTTGTATGTCCAGCTCTGGGCTAGATAAGGGCTGCGTTGAGTTCTTTGAATCGGTTACAAAGATCATCTGCAATTGACGCACAACGAATTGTTCGTCTAATTGATATGCCGGATACAGCTGTAACAAATGAAATATTATTTGTGCGATATCTTAGCCAATACTTCGGTATATCTACCTGATGTGCCATAAAGTACTCGTAATATCGTGCGAATGCCTCGTTTAGCCAAAAGGTATTCCACCAGGCAAAGGTTACACTATTACCGAACCACATGTGCGACGTCTCGTGCGCGATTATGCGAATGCTGGCCTCCTTGTTGTTCCAGCCATCTGTATAATTTGGCTGATGCACCAAAATATGTTGACTATGAAATGAATGATGACATTATAATTGGAATTCCATGCTGATGCTATTACTAAATGAGCTAGTCAAGTCAGTATTCCCTTCTCTTTCCAATTTGATCCCAACTCTCTCACCTGTAGAGAATGAGACCCCAGTTCTCCATGCCGTTGTGTGGAAAGCGAGGTGAGGGTGGCATGCAAGAGGACTTCATTGCCCAGTTCCTTATAGGCATATTGGAATAGCTCGTCGTAGGCATCTCTCGCGCGCTGAGCGACACTGTAGCTGAACTCGGTGTTGCTATAGTCCTGTGGTGGAGCTACCACAGCCAAGTCGCTGAGATTACCACGCGCCCGCGACTCGGACACCATAATCGCAAATAGATAAGTGGACATGATAGGTGTAACTTGGAAATGATCCATAAATCGATTATTGCTGCAATTAAAATTGTATCGATAAGCTGGTAACGCTCCGGTGGGATATCTTCATCAGCTTACCCCAGTTCCGTTGTTGAGATAAGCTGGGTATTGCTGATAGCATCCACGCCGCTCGGCCGTCCAATGTGCAACTGGAACTTGGCCTTAAAGGCTGGCTCATCGAAGCAGGGCAAGAGCAGACGTGCATAGATGCGTTGCAATTGTGTTAGGATCACCCATTTCGTTTTGCCAGTCTGCTGCTCCACATAGCTAGCAGAGAACAGACCCTTCGTATCCGTATTCACCTTGCCCGTGTATTTGAAGTGCAGCGTGTAGTTCGCATTCATGCTCAAGGGCTGCTGCAACTGAACAGTCAGTAGCTGTGTGGCCAGGTCATAGGTCAGTGAACTGTTCGCAATATTATACTGCAGAGAGCCATCATTGCTGTAGAGTGCGACCTCCGCTATATCGATTTCTTCCTTGTGCAGTGTGATCGCATTCACATTTGGCTGCATCGCTTGCAACGTTATATCCACGTTGCCATCGAAGGTTGTACCTGGCTGATCTGCATCGGTTCGCAGATTTATAGTTAGATTATAGAATACTGGCAGCACTGTGCGCTCGAGCCGATAACACTCGACGCCGGCTATCAGGCCAATAGATAAAAGTCCGGCAAGCAGCCAAGTGCTGCGTCCAAGACTATGCATGCCGAGAGCAGTATTAATACTGAGCGTAAAGCTTATTTAAAATTAAGTAAACACAAAATCACTCAAATACAGATGATGATGATGTTGTTTTTGTTTTTGCGTGATGATAAGATAACGTGGTCAGGGGCAATCGATGCGATGATTAGGCAGGCCGATTTGCTCCTATGCGCTCTTATACATGACGAGACAATGTAAAGTTAATAAAATATACCAAATGAATTTAAAAATACAAAACAAAAAACACATTAAAAATAAAACATGTAAAACATGGTCTCAGCCGAAATGAATTGAGTCTTATGTACATTACTGAACTGTTTTGTGTCTGTTTGAGGCACTTCAAAAATTTTTGAAAACCATTTTTTGAGTGAAATTTCCAGGTATTTGTTGATCTTTAGTTTTTTACTGAGTATAAATTTGACAAACTCACAAATTGCGTTTCATAAACAAATACATATACATGTATACAGTGTTTGTTTACATTAGCGAGCTGTTCTTTCATAAAGTTCACACTTCTACTCAAAGCTTTGGCAATATAGTCAAAAGAATTTATTTACTGAGATATTGATACATATATCAAGAGATTATTTGCAGAGAGTAGCAGCAAGGTGTTAAGGACTGATAGTAATAAAGCTAAATATATCTACGTCTACTTGGTGATATTGGGATTTTTAGAGTTTTCCAGTTTACCAATCGGAAGTATGGTAAATCGGAAAATGAAGATGATAGCGCTTTACCCATAAATGAGTAGTCTGCGGTCTGTAACGCCTGACCATGACCATGATTATGGTTATGAAATAATAATTAGACTAACTTAAATTTGGCCTGATATATGCCATAGACAAAAAAATGAATATATAAATATATCAACAACGAGCTTATCAACTATATAAATATTTATTCCTCATCGATATAGTAAACAGCAAAATTGATCGAGTTGTTTCGGTTGAGACAGGCTGATGGACAGCTCTGACTGATTTTGGCGGATCATAAACGCATTTAGTGTCCGCAGCTGATATCGTTATTGATAGACACAGTTATATATATATACATATACAGACACATATATGTATATATATATACATTGGCCAAATATAGACAGAACTTTGTTAAATTTTTCCAGCCAAATTCTCAGAATGCGTACTAACTAATATTGACAGCGGATAATTATTAAACACGCGTCAACGTCCATAAAGATTAGATAGAGTTTTAGATTGTTTTATTATAAGTTAAAGTCAACATAGTTTTATTCATAGCTCTCTTATCTGGCTGTTTTATTGCCTGTTGCACAGGCGGTAAATGTACAAATACTTCAACAGTTGGACGATAGTCGCAATGCCAATATATGGCTAATGGGCCAATCTTGGTCTTAACGCAGCAATGTGACAAGAGCCACCAGCAGCAAGGTGAGCACGCTGAAGCCGCTCAGCATGGCGCTGCCGTTGCGCTGGGCCAAATAGGTGCGGAAGGTGCCGAGCTTGGCCTCGGCCCAGGCCAGATTCTCCTGGACAGATGTCTCCGCTGCCTTCAGCGTGCTTGCCGAGCTGCCAAACTTCACGCTGTTGGCGGTATTGAACTTCTGCAGATCGTCCAATTGCGATTGCTCGGTGAAGCGGGCTGCAATGTTGGAGATGACTGTGGCCACTGACGAGTAGCCACCCATGCTGTAAAGGGAAACAAATTTAAATGTTATATATATGTAAGCTAGCTGATTAATAGTTACTTACGCTGTGGCCAGGGCATCGACATTGGCGGTAACCAGCTTGAACACAGGGCTCACATTCTCATTGTTCTCGGTGTACAAGGTGCTGAGCACTGAGGACTTGTCCTGGCGACGAATCTCATCGCTCAGAATCAAATTGAAGACACGCTCAATTAGCTCCTGTTTCTTCACACAGCCAAAGGAGTTCTGCAGCAGCGTCTCTTCGGTGGCAACCTTTTCGGTTTTGAATTTCGCGTACAGCGCATCCAATTCACTGGCACCACCCTCACGCAGCGACACACAGTAGACCACAGAGCGAATGTTCTTGGGCACAGTGGACAGCGATTTGAAATAGCTCTTGGCCCTATTGATGCAATCAATGTTGCCATAGCGACAGCTCCAGGACAGAACCTTTGTGCGCAAATAGATCTCGAGCGCTGTGTTCAGGCTGGTCTCCTCAAAGCCCAGATGGTTGTAGGCCCTGTTGGTCAGCTGTCGAATATATGAGCTGAAATGAGCGGTATCCGTGCCCAGGCGTATGGCCAAGTAATTGAAGCCATTGAATGCCGATGTCCAGGGTATATAATTGATTTCACTTTCCAAATACTCGAGCACCTTCAGTGTCAGCTCGTAGTTGATATGTCCGGCACGTGCCAAATTGAGCAAGTCATCAACCACTTGAGCGCGATTCAACTCATGTATACCGCCCCAGTTGACGCTACGGAGCGCCATGTGAATCTCATTCCAGTTCTTCTCCGTGTAGTTGACGCGATAGTAGCCCGTCTCCTGAATGTTGGCCAGCACCCACGTGGCCGCATTGGACAACGTAACTGTCGTTGTCGCATTGGGTGCTAGAACAAGCTTCGGCCTGGTGTCATTAAAGTTCTTCTCCAGACTGGTGGTGTAGGAAATTGGCACTGTGTATGCCAAATTGGGGTTAGCGCCGTCAGATTGTTTAAGCAGAAAACGCCTCTGGTCAAACTTGATGCTCTTGCCATCAGCGCTCAGCTCAGCATTGATCAGGGGATAGCCCACTTGAGTTGTAAAGCTCGTGAAGATCTTCTCCGCATCGGCCTTGAAGCGATCAACGGGCCAGTTGGCCAGCCAGGCATTCAACAAGTATTCGGGCACCGAGGACTGATATTTGCTGTAAGTGCCACGAGATATGTATTCATGCCCATAACCATCTGTATCACTATTTTACTTACTTTTTGACGAGATACTCTTGCAGAGATTTCTGGAAATTAGCGGAGCCCATTGTGTGCTCAATCATACGTATAAAGCTGGCACCCTTATTGTAGGAGATGCTGTTGAACATGCGACTCAGATGAGCCGGCGTGAAAGTATTCTCATCGCTCAAGGGATTGGTAGCCGCAGTCGAGTCCATGCCCATGACCGATTGAATCTGATCGACCACAAACTGCAGGTCCATGCTCCACTCAGTTTCGACCATGGCGGTGCCAAAGTATTGGAAGTATCTGGCAAAGCCTTCGTTCAGCCAGGTGTAGCTCCACCATTTGCAGGTGACCAGATCACCGAACCACATATGAGCCTGTTCGTGGGCGACAACAGCAGCGATTGATTGACGTGATGACAGAGTTGTGGCGGACTCATCCACCAGCAGACTGCGTTCTCTGTAGGTCAGGAGGCCCCAATTTTCCATGGCACCCGCTGAGAAATCGGGTATGGCAGCCATATCCATTTTATCATTACCCAGCGTGTAGTAGTCCAAGGCCAAGTATGTGCTCATCTTATCCAAAATCTGGCGACCCACATTGAAACTGTATTGCGATTGCGTGTAAAACTCAGGACGAGCCAACACACCAAACTTATCATCCTTACGAATAGAGAACTCCGAGACAATGAAGGCCAGCAAATAAGTGGACATTACAGGCGTGGTCTTGTAGACATCCAAAAAGTATTGGCTAAAGTCAAAATGGGAGTTAGCCCAGATCATTAATGAGGGTGTCTCGGTGTCTCTCGAAACTTACCCATTATCCAAAGGCGTTGAGGATATTAGCCTCGTGTTACTGACAGTATTGTAGGTGTAATGGCGTTTCAAATTCACATCGAAGGTGGCCTTAAACTGCGGCTCATCGAAGCTGGGGAATGCACGACGTGCATGATTCGTCTGGAACTGTGTGGAGCCCAGCCATCTACCAAAGATAAAACGAAAATCTCATTACTGGAACTGAGACCAACGAATATTTTCCACCCACTTTGTCTCATTGTTGTCGTTCTTATAGGAACTGCGATAGAAGCCATGCATATCATCATCCATTATTCCCGTGTAAACGAAGTGCAGAATATAGCGCTGATTAGCCACCAGATCTGCAGATGTGCTCATATTCTTAATATCAGTCTCCAAATTGTGCTGTACATTTGTCAAAGCTAGACGAGTAATTGCTGCACTTCCTGTTGCTGGCTTCACCCAGTATTCCGATAACGAATAGGTCAAATTTCTCGAGTGTAACGAGATTAGCTTTGTCGTCGTCACCGGTTCGATTTCGATGAATACCTCACCGTCGAATGTAAAGCGCTTTGTATCGCCTTCTAGCAAATAGGGACGCACACGTAATATTGTAGTTAATCGGATTTATGTGCGTTGGCAATCTGTATTCCCAATTTTCCGCAAAGGTGGACGGTGGGACGACTTCCGGTTCCTGCCGTGGAGCCGCCAACACGACGCACAGGCAGACCGCCCGAGGACAGCCAAACGCAGGCCGAACATTTCAACTGCAAATTAGTGAGATTTCGAATCAGTTCTCAAATAGATAATTAAACCAAATATTGCACCTCAATATATAATCAATTAGCACTCACTTTCAATTATTAGGTTAGAGCAAAATTCGCGACGAAAATACTGCGGCGAGCAACGCGAAAAACTAAACTGAAGTCAGCTACCAATTGAGTGAGCTATATATGATGGCTTTAATAACGATTTATCTCTAACCTTAAAACATTTTATTTGAGTCAAGATAATGCACACATTGCTATAGATTAAACGATGATTACGATGACTAGCCGATAAGAGAGTCAAGCGTGATTTATGCCCTATATGTATATACATATATTTATATCTATATGTACATATGACCACATGCCAATCAAAGACTTAAGTATGGCCGACAGGTATATATGGATAGATTTAAGGACGGACTTTAATCCAGATATGACAGTAATGAAATGACTAATACCACGAGGGTAAAGCACACCAAATAGTTGGACTAAAATAATATTTATAAGCCAAATCAACGATTGATGGAATCTATATATGCCTTTGCCACTTGTAGAAATATCAGTTTTTAGACTCTGTTCCCAAAAAGGGAAAAAGAGTCTATTGGGTTTGTGCAATGTCCGTCTTGCTGTCCGTCTGACTGTCCATCTGTCCGTATGGACGCAATATTTTTCGGCGCTATTAGAGCTAAAGACTTGAAATTTTAAACATATACTCATATATGCTCCCGAATTATAAAGTGTAAAAATTTTCCCGATCCGCCCACTAGGGGCGTGGTAAATCAGAAAATTCCAGCGTCCATAGGCAAGTTATCATACTAGACGATGAGCTAGAGAGTTGCAATTTGGAATCTATTCTCGCGGTGACAACTCAAGTTCAAAAAGCTATGGCGGATATATCTACGCCCATTGGGGGCGTGGCCAACGGGAAAAACGTATTTTCTACACCGTTAAAGCTAGAATGCTAAAATTTCGCATGTGAGTTAATGATATGATTCTAAGAAGATCGATCAAAATGTTTATATGTCTACACCTATAGGGGCGTGGCAAATCGGCAAAGAAGTTTGTGTGGCCAACTGCATAATTCATGCTTATAATAGCTTAGAAGTAATTGCTAAGATGACAGAAAGCATTTTAACATAAATATAAAAATATTAATGAATTAAAAAATTAAAATTTATAAGTTTTCGATTAATGAACAAAAAGTTTCCAGCGGGATTCAAACCCAGGTCATTTTAATATAACATGTAATCGTTAGCTAAACTTCAATAAGTTCACTGCTACCAACTCATAATTCAATCGCAATTCTTACAATACTATAGCATGCAGCCTTTTGTATGTAAGCATAGAAAATCGTTTGTTGCTTGCCATGCACGTTTGCTAATTGCCGAAACATTTCGTTTATTAAATGTTTATTAAATAAATAAACGGCACCTATGGAAACAGAGTCTCTCGCAGTTAGTTGCTCCTAACTGCAACGTTCTTACTTGTTAATATTGTCTTTGAGATAGAGCGGTATCAAGAATTGTTAGACACAAAAATACGTTGAGTACCTGAAGCAAAACAGCATAGCTGATGAATATTCATCGATTGAAAAAAAAAAAAGAAAAACGTATCAATTATGTATGATTCAGATATTTTTTCCAATCAAGTATATAAACAATGCTGCAGTATCACCAGATAGTAGAACTATGCAAAGATAATTAGAAAATAAGATTCGAAAGGGAGGTCGACGAGTCAGTTAGTGATGAGTTCTCCTCAACTAAACACGTATTTAGAATAAATACATTTTGTTAGCTAAGAAAATAAATAGATAAAAATTATTATGTTAACTATAATATAAATTAAAATAAATTGATTTATAGCCGTCAGAAAAAATGAGAAAACATATATCATTAATCTATAATTATTTTTAGCTGTGTACTTTTTCGTTCAACTCAAAAAATTGAGTCACTCAGCCTATGTTAGTTCATTGGTATTTATGTTTTTCTATGTAGCTAAATATGCTTTCCATAGAAAAGAGAATAAATGTCAGAGTACTCTAGGCGGGACTTCCCGACTAGAAAATACTACGAACTCATCGATAATCTGCTCATTCCACAATTTTAATAGATTCGAAACGATCTTTATCAGACTCATTTAAAAGTAAGTCCCAAGAATTTCAGTGAGTTCATTACTGGAGCTCCCATAGTCATTTGGCTTAGCTCACAAATGGATGACGATTTTGTTCGCTTACATGGAATCGAAGAATGAAATGATAAATTCGTACCGTATGATAACAGAAATATATACATATACAAATCTGAAATCTGTAGTTTCTTGTAGTTTTTCACAGCATTCACATGGACATACAGACTGACGAACGGAATGGTATATGCAGTCGGACAGACAGCCGAAAAAATTGGCATCGTTCTCTTCCTGATCATAACTATATTTATTGGATGTGGTACAAATAGCTCTGCCTGTTACATACATTTGAAAGAAACCATTATCCTGATTTCCCATTTTCAATGTGTTCAGGGTATAAAATGAAACAAGATATTACAAATCTTTATCTAATCGCATTAATCATAAATTTGGAATTATAAGGGACATTACAATCAACTTTTTCTAATAAAATATTATTACTATTAATTAGGGACAATAAAAGGCTTGTGACGAAGATTATTGCTACGATCACATGAAGTTAGACTAGGTGGGTAGAATAACTTTTTATATTCGGAAATTATAAAATTCAAGCGTTTCATTTGTTGATGAAATTCCATCTCTGATCAAATAACTGAAGTTTGGCAATCATTCTGATGTATATACATCTAGAATCAAAAAGAATTAATCGTTTTCAGTCATTTTTAATGTTTTGGAATTCTTTGAAGTTGAATAAAATATCGTCATCGTCGACTGATAAGAACAAAATGGTGTTTTCATGGACGGATTAGTCAATTGCCGTTATCGTTATCGATAACGAGTACTGTTGCCATGTGATTGAATTGATCGTATTGATAAGTCTTGGAGCTATTATGGTGAGCATAAACTATAAAATCCTAAGTCACATAGAACGTTCGCCAAAAGTATAAAAATGTGTTACATAACCTTCATTAATACTCAAATATTTTTGGAATGACAACATGGAAATATTTGATAAGACTTTCATATCCGGTGCGCATAATAACTCTCAGTTGAATAAAAGGATTTTGATTAGAACATTTTTTTATTTGCAAATGGTAATGTCAGACATTTTTAGACAAACAGGTCTGTCAATCGAGGTAGCCGTACCTTAAACTAAGTCATTCTTACAAAATACATTCTAGAACAATTTGGCGACGAAAAGGCACAGCACCATGGCCAGCATAGATACTGTCAAGGCGGGACTGCCGTTACGGAAGGATGTTACCCAGGAAACGATGGGAACCCGATTGGACGCCAGCCAGGCCATGTTAGCTTCGATGTTAGTATCTACGCTGGCCTGAAGTGTTTCGGATACATATTCAGAACCCTTGACTGCATCGATCAGTTCCTGCAGCTTAGCCTTCTGACTGTCGTTCACCACATATGAGGACATGCTCAGAATATCAGAGTACAGTGGATTAACGCCACCAAATCCAGCATTCAGTTTACCATACTCTTGCCAATTCTTGAGCAGGAATTCAATGCAAACATTCAAACCCACCGGTCCACGGGAATAGGTGGGACTGAGCAGCGTTGTAGCGCTCCTGAGGGCGCAGCTGATTAGACGTATCAATACTGCTGGACACGTACTTCTCCAGCTGTTTCTCATTCTGAGCGCAACCCAGGGCTGAGATGAGCAGGCGACGCTCGGCCTGATTGTTTGAGTGCATCAGTTTTTCGTAGACAAAGTTAAAGGTTTTATCATCGGCCTGCTTGAGACCATTGCAGTAGACGGGCGTTTGCAGATTGGCTTCAATTGGAGTACCATGCTCGACCAAAGCTTGTAGCTTGGCATTTGTCTCCTCCAGACAGCTCTTCAAGCCAGCCAGGCAGGCTATATTGATGACCGCATTGCGGGTAAACTTGACCAAATGTTGCTCTCCGCTGAGGTCGTTCACGCCAAATTTGTCGAATTGATCGCTGACCAATGAAGACACGTAGAACTGGAAATTCTCGTAGGAACCATCACCGCTCAGATACCTATTGATTAGACTGATCACGGAATTGGCCGTCGACCAGGGTGCATATTGATTTTCCTGCGGCAGATAAGTGAGCAGCTGCAGGAGAACTCCATGTGGCAAGCGACCGCTAGTAGCGAAACGGTATGCGTCATCAATGAGCTGTGCACGATTACGCGGATGAATCTTGTGCGGACGATCGGCCAAACCAGTACTGATCAGTTGCCAATTGCGTGCATCGTAATTGATGCGATAATAGCCCGTCGATTGTTTATTCAATATCAACCAGTCATCGCTCTTCAGCAAGGAATTTGGATTTTCAAGTCTGTCTCCTTGATCAGATAGTTGGTGGCCTCGGTATTACGGAGTCTGGATTCGATTGCACTGCATAGTTCACAGGCACGTACCAGGTTTTTGTTTCCTTGACATCCTTGTTATTGGTATACTGCTCCTGCTTGATGGTGATGATCCATCGTCATAGT
>JAUESR010000080.1:0-86239 GCA_030914345.1 Drosophila koepferae
ACACACACACAAACACACACACACGCACTACATGGCCAATACAAATGCATATTGAGCGCCATGAAGAGCGCTTGTTCAATGGCTGAGTGTGTTTTTCTGGCCATATGTGAGTTGCTGTTTTGTGGGCGCTGACGACAAAAGCGCAGCAAAAAAGTGGACATGGTGGGCATGGCCAATAGCAAAGCAACTGTAAATTTATGCCCAATGCAATAATCCATTTTGGGGCCGCACATCAACAGCAACAACAACAACAACAACAACAATAGCAACAATAGCAACTGCAACAAGAGCAACATTTGAGGGTCCATTGTTTCCGCGCTAATTGTTTGGCTTTTTGACCAATTTGCTGCTGCGGCAACTTGGCCTAAGAGTTTAGCCAGCTACAGTTTATTTTTTTTCTATATATATACATTTTTTTTTGCCATTACTAATACACTCACACACACACACACACAGCCCTTACTCTGGAGCTGGGTCGCAGCTGGCTGCCGTGGCTTGCAATTATTTTGCAAACAATGAAAATTGTTGCTGCGTGTGCAAACATAAAATCAAATTGTGCGTAGGTGTGTGCAGCTGTTACAGCCAAAGATACACGAATACACAATGTTACAGCCACACTTGGTAAGGTGTTGCACGAGTGTCTCTGTGTCCCTGTGTGTGCCTGTATATATGTGTGTGTGTGTGTGTGTCTGGGGGACGCAGCTGGCATTTGTAGCATTTGCCTTGATTTGATTACATTCAGATACACCTAACAGGAGAGCGATTGAGGGCGTGCGGCTGCTCAATAGATATGCAAATGAATTTGATTCTTTTTTGGGGAGCACCAGACAACAGGTGATGGCCACATAAAAATACCAATCGATATATGTATATAAAAGCGTATCTAAAATATATGTATATGTATATATAGCTGTGTACTTTGCTTTGATAATAAAGTGTAAATCGCTGGCAGCAGCAGCTAATACTACAGCATGAGCTGGCTAAATTAATCACTGGGCTGTACATATATCAAAATAAACAGATCATGACAAATGCAGCGCGTTAATCGTGCAGAACTCACTCACTCTCACACTCACTCCCTCTCTCTCTCATCTCCTCTTACGCTCAGTCTCCCTTTCGCTCGCTTGCTCGGTCAGTATCTACGTGCTTACCTCGTCGTGCTGGCTGCAGTATCTGCATCTATTTCTTTGTCTCTGGCTGCTCTTTTAATTAAAATAATTTCTGGCTGCACTTTTTTCCACGTGAAATTCCGCATTGCAGCAGACGACAAGAACATAGCCGCTGTCATGTCGCTTGTCTAGCAATGTGTTCGCTGGCCAGAGCCCCAGAGCCCCAGACCCAGATCCACTCCAATACCAGACAAAACGGCAAACGCATAAATATGCTTTGTTGACAACGCAGCCGGCAGGCACTTTGACTGAGGCTGAGGTGCCAAAGGTACCAAAAACTCTTTCAAACATTTCTTGGCACAGCAAATGCCACAGCTCGCACCGAACTCACTTCGTTTCGTGCTATATAGCCAGATTCTGCTGTCTCGAATGGACTTTTAATTGTCGAATCTCGACATAATCAGACAAGCGATGCGCGTGATTTGAGCCGAGTTCTGTTACATTTAATGTTAATTTCTCTTAGCCTGGTCAGCAGGTAACGCACGACTTCATTGTAATCACGTTGCATGCCACAAGCAGCAGCTCAGCTCAGCTCAGCTGTCTCCTCCTCCAGCTCCGTCTCTTCATTAACCAAAAAAAGACTTTCGCTTTTGGCTGGCTGCCAAATGGCCAGACAATCAGACAATCAGATGGCCTGGCCACAGCATCTTTAAAGTGCGCCACAGACACGAGCTGCAGCACAATCTTTGGCCAGCCACGCCCCCTTCGCGGCCCTCTCGCTGCATGCACCTCAGCGCATAGACGGACGGACGTCTGTGTGTGTTGGCTGTGTGTAGAATGTTTTGCATTTCAAATTGCATTTTAATCGCATTTCAACCTGAAATGCCATTAGACATAATTCGTTTAGCTGCATTTGTCATTGGCCAGCAAATCATTTCGATATGGCCACTCCAGCCACGCCCACGCACGATAAGCCGCCCACCGAATGCGATTCACTTGAACAGAATTTGCCAACCGCACGTAAATCAACTTTGCCATTGATTTCGGCTGACATTCGCTCCACTGGACACTGGACACTGCACACTGAACCCTGAACAGTTGTCAGTTAGAGGACGTACTGTTCAGATTATGCGCATGCCATCCGTTAGCCCAATCACACACACACACACACAGTTACACAGGCTTGTCAAATTTGTCATTTTGTAATTGATTGTGAGCCGATTGCAGACGCAATCGAATGACATTTAATCAATTTATGTTTGGCTCATTTCTAATCAAACGAGCGCCCCAAACACACAAAAACCATTTTGCATCCCATTCAAATTTTGGCACCTGTCCGACCACGATCTGCGCGACGTTTGTATAAATACGCACTGCATACAGCACGATATTCGAATTGTGAGCATTCGGTTACAAGGTAAGCGGCAGACGTGTTGAAAGGCGGGTCAGCCAGAGTCCAAGTGCCTTGGCAGACAGCTAACTATATCGAAGCAGACAGATTGACTGATGGACAGACAGTCGGGCAGTCGGACAATCGGACAGTCTATGTGCCTATGAAACTTAAATAGCTTAAGATCTCAGCACACACACACACTCATGCGCTATTGCACTCTGGGACTCACAATTATCGATTTTCTTAAGCATTTACAATGTAGAACCAAATAATAGAATAAGAGAAAATATGCGCGCTGAAAGAGCAAAACTACGTTGGCTTTGTCGATTTTTAAATGCACTAGATTCTTTAATTAATTTTTAACAACAGATAAAAATAATAATAAATAATATTAAAATATTTATAATAATAATATTAATAATAATAATTGGTGAAGCAGAGTGAATGAAAAGCAATGAATATCTGAAACTTCAAAATTCATATGTTTATAATAATAAAAAAAATAAAAAATATATATAAAAGAGGAAAATTCAACAACAAATAATTAAATAATTCTATATATATATCTCTATCTCTATATCTCTATATATATAAAAAAAATAGAAGAAAAAAATGATATAATTAGAGAAAAAAAGTTTTAATAATAGAAGAAACTCTTATGATATTTTAGATATTTCTTAATTTGATATATGTATATTTAAGAAATAAAAGAAAACATATTTCCATATATAACTAGAGGAAAGCTCTTTAAAAATAATAGAAGAAACTCGTTTGATATTTTATATACTTTTCAATACGATATATATGAGAAACAAAATACATTAAATAAATCAAATGAAAGACTCTTTATTTAAATCTATGTGCTTCAGACAGTCTAGCTAACAAAATCATTTTACTCTCTGCACTCATAGTGTATATAGACTCAAATTGACCCTGAGAGTGCGATGCGGCTGCTGCGTAGACCGAAGAAACGAAGACGACGACGACGACGACGGCGGACGCGCCAAGCGAATTTGTGCGCTTGAGTGCGTGCATAAATTTCTTGTGCTTTTTGCTGGCTATTATTTACATTACACACACACACACACACACATACACATGCACGTGTGTTTGTGTGTGTTGCTGCTGTACAGCTGTACGAAAAACTCAATTTCCTGCGACGGACACTGGCACATCAAAATGCTTTACGGCCGCGCGTTGGTCCCCACTTCCAGCCACACCCACTGTGGTCGGCCCTCTGGCCTCTCTGAAATTTAACACACGTTGTGGCACGGCATCCACTTGGCCGCCACCGTTGACCTCATTGCCCGTCTCGGAGCGTCTGCGAGTGTCTGCCTTGGCTACGTTTTTCATATTTCGCATGTAATGTGTGTAATCAAAGTAACAAAATCCAAATCATATTTCCTTCATTGACCACAGAATGTGTGTGAGTCTGCAACCCTTTTATTTTCGTCTTCTTTTGCTTTTCGTTTTTCTTTTATATATATTTTTTTTTTGCCTGTGCATAAAACATTTTGCTAGATTTTCACAATCAACGTGGGTTACAGCCTTACAGCCGGCATTTCTTAACCTTGTTTGATTTTTATTCCATTTATTTATTTTATTTCTTCTCCTTTTCCCTCAGTGAGCAAGTGTGTGTGCGTGTGTGTGTGTGGCAAAAATTATTGGTCTGCGCATATGTAATCATCTCTGTGTGGAGCTGAGAGTATCATAAAGTGCACACAATCAAAATGAAATACGTTTTAGCTACGTTTTCATCTCCTCGCTCGACCGCACAGAGTCGACTGCCCAATGAGCTACCTGTGGGACAGCCAATTGTTCAGGTTGTTATAGCAAATGTGAAATGTTCTCTTCGATTTCTGCTCTTTGATTTATATATCTATAAATTTTCAATGGCTGCGCATGACTGATTCGAATATGATCCTAAAACTAGTTTGAATTTCGCATATGCTAGCAAATTTGTTGTTGCTATTGTCATTGAGTTCGCTTTATTTAAAGGTGTTCGATGCGTGCTCTTTGAATAGAAGTTCTGTAGCCGCTAGCCATTTGGTTGTGCTTCTGTGTCAAAACTTTAATAAGAAATCTTTGAAGCTGCTAAAACTTTGCAGCTGCCCGAAAATATTCTCATTTGTGGTCAAGCAAAAGTTTTATTTGAGTTAGTTTCAGTTGCGAAATTCAATTAAATTTACGCATCAGCCACGCTGCACTGCACAGCTTCAGCTGACCCTTTCGAAAGCCCTTCCTTTGCATGCCAAAAAAATAGTAAAAAAAAAACAAGCGCACCTTTTATGCGAGTGGATTGTAAACAAATTACCAAAAGCGCTTAGTCAGCAGGCGAGTACAGCCAAAGCTGAAGTGGGGCCTGAAGTGGGAGCAGAAGTTGGAGCTAGATTTAATCGGGGGCATCAGTCGCTAACGCACACGTTTCTTCGTGGTAAGCGCCAGTTCATTATTAAAACTTTTAAAAGCAGATAAGTGCACAGACTGATAGAGATACTAAGCACTGATACACAAACACACACACACACACACACACAGACACGCTGGTTAACAGAGCAGCGATAACGATAACCTAAGCAGCAGGCGGCTGCCACCACGTGATGGCTCAGCCAACGTGGGCGCCACTTCACCTCTAATTGAAACATTAAGTTGCACGTCACGTACGCGGTGTCAGACACTAGACGGCCCGTAGGACGTGGGGGCGTGGCGTTTGGCGCCTAGGAGTATGCTAAAAACTCTGCTCAACTCTTACCTAGCCGAGGCCCACAGGCAGGACAACCAGCCAGCGAACGAGTATCAACCACTCAGCACTTTATTTTCTCCATGTTGGCATTTTAAAAAGCATTTAAGCCACCAAAGGTAGGGGCTGAGATGAGCTGGCTCGGGTCTCGTGTTGGTTTTTGTTAAGTGTGTAAAGTGATTACGCCGGAAATTTGTTTGTCTATGATTCCACAGACGTGTGGATCGACCAAAGTAGTCCGACCTTCCGTCACATGCCAACGAAATCAGCCTCAGCTCAGAGCGGAACGTAAGTCTCAACTAAACGACATGTTTATTGGCAGTTATTAGAGCGCCAGCCCAATTAAATTAATTATTCATTGCGAACAGAAAAATATCTTTATTTCGTGCGAATTGAATATTCGCATTAAATGTATAAATAATAATTGAGAACATATTGGTTGGGGTACTTGGGTATGCCAATTTCGAATTTCGAATAAACGTAATTAAATAATAATTCCATCTCTAAGCTGTCACAGCATTCTCCTTTATGCTCTACTCGGCTGCAGCCTCCGACAACGTCTGCGAAATATGTTGGGACGTTCGCGTATCCATTGAGTAAAAACTGTTGGGAATTATTGATTTTAGTCACGCTAAGAGATATATGCAATTGTCAGGTATTAGCTTACTCCACTTGGTACCAACTAGGACTGGACAGCCGCCGTGTAAAGTTCTCTTGTCGCATGTGCCATCATGCCGCAGATTGTACCAGAAGAGAGCATTTCCGGGCTTGGCCTCAACAGTCTGCTTAAGAGTAGGGAATACTGTGGCGCCGCCTTGCTCCACATCAGACATCTATTGATTATAATGCAGAGTTTAATATATCTTAAGTGAAGCTAACGACAGCTCACATACATAAAATACAACCGTAGCTATGCGATTGTCATCCTGCTGAAATGAAAACGTAATCTTTAGCATTGCTATCGTCATTACACAGAATTCGATTGACCTACATTAGCGGTAGAGAAGTAATCGTGATGAGCACCATACTGACCGCCTGCATCATAGCTAATTACATAATAAAATTCTGAATCTTTCAACTCCAAATCGACCATATCCATAATACGCCTCTCAATGCGCATTGTTAGATTGTTATACTTTTGACGGACCCACGCGCCCAATGAAATGCGAATGTTGAGTCGAACGGGGACTCCGTATTTCATGACTAAGCTGCGTTCAAGATTCGGCCTTGCGATCTGGCGCATCTCTTCGATTTCCGTAGACGTCAGTACGTCATGAAAGAGTACAACTAACGGGTCTGTGGCCAGAACTTCCATTTTAATTCGTGCCAGCCGAAGGAATGCTGGACCAGTCTTATACAAGCAATTCAAATTGGACTGTTGCACGAATTGACCACGGCAACCTATTTCAAATTCTGTTGTTTCGTTTTTACGTTTTGGTTGCTCCTTAACCTCCCCTCGGGCAAGCTCCGCAATTCTGTTTCTCTTACTCAACATTGTGGGGTCGGCCGAGTTATTTGCCAACAGCAACGGGTGATCGAAAATTGACAAGGCAATTGAGTGAAACTCTAAGTGGAGACAGAGGAAACAGACTCACTCAATAATAATATTGTAAGTAGAGAACACAGACTCACTGTAATCGGAGATCGCTTGAGCAAAGAGAAGCAAGAGCTTCTCGCGTTCTTCTGCGATTGGTGTTTGAAGTGTGTGTTCCTTTAGCCATTCGCTTGTTGCCATGAACCACTCACTGGCACCGTCTCTATCTACCTTTGTCAGGTATTTGCCCATCGCATAGGTATCCAGAGCATTCAAGTTTGTGCTGCAATTAGAACTTGAAGGTAGTTTTGCACAATAAATTCATTGGACTAGATGACTTACTCGTATTGTTTTCCATTTATAATGCCTCTGGTCAAATCCTTCGTCGTCATGTTGTAGAACTTTTGTAAGCGAAACATGGAGGAACAAATTTCATTCAGAGCTGCTTTATCCGGGAACTCTGGTCTCGTTTTGTTAAAAGAAGTAAGAAATGATTGGCCAACAGAAATTTCCATGAACATTTTCCAATCGTGCCAATCCTCATGCATACGGCGTATAAGTGAGAAGGCGTTTATCGGATTCGATACATAATTCTCCATTTGATTCAATGCGCGGTTGCTCTCGGCCTGCATTTTTGGAATGAAACTGAAGACCGTATACATATTAGCTAACTATGAAGGGCATCGAGGGTTAGTCGATTACCTTTTCAGGGTTTTCAGCTTCGCTTCCAGCTCATCTGCATAGCTGCTGAGATTACCTATGAGATCGGCTTCAAGCTGCAACAATTTCATCATCCCCTCCAGGTGGGTGAAGATTTTTTCCTCTGCAGCTTCCGTCCCATTGGTTAATAAAATTATCGATATACAAAGTAAATTCCATACAGTCAATTTCATTTCGATATTTAGATTTCTGTGCTTCAACGTCTCTTGACTAACTTGAAAACACAAAGCCAACTTTGCATATAGAAAGAAATTGCCAATCTTAAAATAAAATAGGAATCGCCTTAGAACATACTCTGCAGTAATCCATGCAGGAATCGTTTTATTTCACATAAATCAATTTTTATTCATTTTTATTCAGCATTCAAATATATACAGAGATACGATTGAAAATCGATTGTCTCACGCCTTAGAGTGCTACTATTTATGATCTTTTTGAAGATCTAGTCGAATATTCATCATATAGTGACTCAAGTGCATTCAGCTATATAGTGGGCGATCGTCAAATAATTCAAGTTCGATGTATGCCAAGAGCTATCCATTGGGTCATAACTGGAAAAAGATTCTATTAATATATACAGAATATTCGCAGAATAAGTAAGCGTATTACTCCACTTGGAGCCAACTAGAACTGGACAGCCACCATGAAAGGATCTGGGGTCGACAGTTCCATCAGCGTTCATGTTGTACCAGAAGAGAGCAGTGCCACGTTTTGGCTTTACGGCCACCTTAAGCAGCGGGAATGCTGTGGCACCTCCCTGCTCTACATCAGTTAGCTGTGGATTAAAGTACAGTAATAGATGGAAACTTTAAAGCCTAAAAGGATCACACACATAAAATATGAGCGTAGCTATACGATTGTTCTCATCGGTATTCAAAGTCTAAAAATAATAATAAACATTCGTTATATTAGATCTTTTCGAGACGGGAATACAGATACGCACTTCTGGGTCGAAGTAATCGTGATGAGGCGTAAAGTGCCCTCCGATGCCGTAATTCAGTACTTGAAAGTCATCAGAGCCTTCTAGCTGCATTTCAACCATGTCCATGATACGTCTCTTAATGCGCTTCGTCAGCTTGTTGAGGTCGTGTTTCAGCCTGGCGCCCTTGGCGGTCCATGCATTCATTGTAGTTGGGACTCCAAAATAATGCATAACTTCCGTGCGCTTCAAAAGTGGCCTTGCGATCTGTTGGAGCTCTTCAATTTCGCGAGGTGATAATACGTCATGAAATAGTATAATAAAGGGATCCAGAAGCAAGGCCTCCATCTTAATCGGCGCCAGCCGAAGAAATGGGTGCATATACGACTTGTAGGTGCACACTAACTTGGCATGCTGTACATATTGACCTCGACATCCGATTTGATAATCTGTGGGTTCGTCTTTAGGTTCTGGTTTCTCCTTTACCTCCCCGCGGGCAAGATCCGCAATTCTGTTTCTTATACTCAACAGTATGGGGTCGGCCGAATTATTTGCCAACAGCAACGCGTGATCGAAAATTGATAAGGCAATTGAGTGAAACTCTAAGTGGAGACAGAGGAATAATAATATTCTAAGTAGAGGACATAGACTCACCGTAATCGGAGATCGCTTGAGCAAAGAGAAGCAAGAGCTTCTCGCGTTCTTCTGCGATTGGTGCTTTAAGTATGTGTACTTTCAGCCACTCGCTTGTGGCCATGAACCATTCGCTTGCCATGCGTCTATCTAATTGAACGAGGTATTTGCCTATCGCATAGGTATCCAGAGCATTCAAGCTTGCGCTGCAATCAGCATTTGAAGTCAGCTTCACATTAAATATATTTTGATTCGATGACCTACTCGTATTGCTTTCCATTGAGAATGCCTTTGGTCATATCCTTCGCCGTCAAGTTGTAGATGTCTTGTATGCGCAACATAGATGATATAGCTTCATTGAAATCTTTTTTAGTTGGGAACTGTGTTACCGCTTTGTTAAAGAAGGCCAGTTGCTTTTGGCCGACAGAAGTTTCTACGAATATCTTCCAATCGTGCCAATCCTCATGCATGCGGCGTATAAGTGAAAGAGCGTTAATCGGATTGGATATATAGCTCTCCTTCTGATTCAATGCGCTCTTGCTTTCGGCCTGCAGTTTTGGAATGAAGCTGCAGACGTTTGACGTATTAGCTATCTATGTAGGAAGACAAATTAGTTGACTCACCTTTTGAGTATATTCAGTTTGGCTTCCAGCTCATCCGCATAGCTGTTGAGATTGTCTATGAGCTCGGCTTCAAGCTGTACCAGTTCCACCATTCCCGCCACTGAGGTGCTAAAGCTGTTGAGTTCCCCTTTAGCTCCATTTGTCCACAAGGATGTTGTGATATAAAGTAGTGCCCATATATACAGGCTCATTGTGCTACTTAATTTGTCTACAATATAAAGATTTCATAAAATTCTATACATTTTAAACTTCAAAAACTCATGGAAAACTTTATTTATAAAAAAGTTCAAAAGTTTAAAGTTTATTTTTTTAATGTACAAAAAAAAATACTTTTTTATTGGGAGGCATTTATTAATATTATTATTATTATTATTGTTATTGTTTTTTGATTCAATTTATAAATAGTTAACTCTATAAATTGTCATTTCGTAAAAATAAGACTAGTTAAGGTTATTTGTTTTGGCTACTTGCGAGACAGGGTCTTCGAAATACTTGTTCTCGTTCGCGAATCCACTTGTTGCAAACTGTGAAATAGAGGAATGAGATCCACAGGCATGTGTAGGGAATTGGATTATATTTACCCCACTTGGAGCCCACTATAACGGGGCAGGCGGCATGCAATGTCTTTGGATCTCCGTTTCCGTCGTGCTTTAGATTGTACCAGACAACGGCTGTTCCGCTTTTGGGGAAGACGGCTTTTTCAATATTGGTGAAGACCGTGGCGCCGCCCTGTTCAACATCGGTTAACTATGAATGGGAACAATTGAAAGTTAGAGAGGGAATCATCTACATGAGATTACTCACATAAAAGAGCACGGTGGCAATGCGATCGCCATTGAGTCTCGTCAAATTGTAGGCCTAGAATCGGAATTGAATAGGTTATAGATGAGTTGCATCCGAGATAGTTTATACACTACTTACAACACTGGAATTGAAGTAGTCAAAGTGCTTGTCGTAGTGCCCTCCAAGTCCATAGTTCATGACCTGCAACATCTCCGAGCCATACATATTGAAGCCCGTCATATCGGCTACACGTCTGTTCAGGCGAATGGTCAGTTCATTTAGTGTGTCCAATAACCACGTAACCTTCGAGGTTCGTGTCTTGACTACTGTATTACGCTGGAGCTGCTGGTTGAAGACCGTCGCGCGCTTCAAGCTAGGCACAGCCAAACTCTGCAATTCGCTGATCTCTTTAGGTGTTATAACATCGTGATATACCACCATATAGGGATCCAGTGAAATCAACTCCATTTTCAGTGGAGCCAGGCGCAGAAAGGGCGAATTGGTGCTGTTGTAGACGCAGTGCAGCCTGGACTTCTGGGGGTATAGGCCACGGCAGCCACGCTCATAGGCCGTCACTGGCGGCGTATTGAACTGATTGCGAGGGAGAAGAAGAGAGAGAGAGAGAGCGAGAGAGCGAGAGAGTAGTTTCAATTGAGTTCAATTTTATAAAGTGCCCCTACCATTTTGGGTACGACGTTTGGCTCCATTCTTATCATTGTTTCTAGTTCCGATTTTCGCAGCAAGAGTTTTAAATTATCTTTTTTAAGAGTTGTTGCCGTATGGAGAACCTGCAGAGCATCTTTATATCGATCTAAAAATGAAAACAAATTAATTAAGCTCCGAGTAAAACTTGCTACCTGTTATCAGCGGGCACTCACTCATTTTGATAAGTGCCTCGGCGTAGACGTGGAACACCTCAGCCCGATCCAACTGCAAAGGCAGCGGCAATTTACGCTGTCCTTTCAGCCAATCGATGACCTGGAAGAGCCAATGGCTGGCATACCCAAAGTTCTGCTGGTCATAGTGATAGTTGCCCAGGGCGTAACTGTCCAACGCATTCAAGCTGACACTGTGAAGTCCATTGATTATAGTGCTCGAAATGGGATATCGATTTGCTTGCTAAGCTACGTACTTGTACTTCTTGCCATTCAGCAGCCCCTGAGCCATGTCGGTGGCCTGCAAGTCGTAGGTAATGAGTATGCGATGTAAGGCGGCGCAAGCCTCCTCGAGATCCGTGCTGGTGGGCAACTGCTCGCGCATCAGCTGCACGTAGTCCACGTATTGCTTGCCCACCGGTTGCTCCATGTAGCGCTGCCAGTGTGTCCAGTCCTGGTGCATGCGGCGTATAAGTGAGAACGCATTCAGCGGATTCGATAGATACTGAACCGCATCGCCCTTGGCCTTGGTATTCTCGTTTCGCATTTGCTTAACAAAGCTAGAGTATATCTTCAATTATAGAGCTCGATCTACGACCTAAATATGTAACTCTCTGTTAACCCACCTGCGCACTGCATTCAGCTTCAGTTGCAGCTCAGCGGCGTACTCGCCGAGATTGTCGATGAGTGCGCTCTCCACTTTCAATAGCTGCACCATGCCGGCAACCGAGGTGGAATGACTCTGCTCATTATCCACGCTTTGGCCATCGACCAGGGCTCGCAGCAGAACTGCGGCCAGAAAGATGAGTTTCCATGTTGGCAATTGCACTATTTCTGAGACCATCTTGAGGTGCCAATGGGCCAGGTCCAACTGTCAACAATTTCGTGCATTTGCCGCAACGTTGACGTTGGCGCGAGATAAATGTTTAAAAATACTCGCAGATGGGCAAAAGCGTTTGCCGCACATTTACCGTGCTACTACTTGCCATTATTGCTATGCGTTTCCCAGATTGATAAGCGATTCGATGCGACGCGACGAGTTGATAGCGGGCCGCGCAGTCGCTAATTAAAATCAGAAACAACTCAGTCGTGTACGGTGGAGCACGTAGCCATAAAACATTCTCTACATGTGGCGAGAAATCGATTGAGCACATGAGTTTGATATATTGTGATTCCATTATTCACTTGATATGTTGAATAAATGTGTTCGATATGAAATCATAATATATTAATTCAATAAATTATAATATTAACAAGTAGAAGACTCTAGTCAAGATGGCTCGACTACGAAATACACTAAACCTTGCGAAAAAAAAAAACATTCTTCTTCTTGCTGCCGTGGCTGGGCAGTTTAAAAGGTGAAGAAATTATGCTCAGAAATCGTACAAAAGTAATCGAATTTTCGATTTTTATCGATAATTTGGGTTTGAGTTATAAAAAAAAAAAAAAAAAAAAAAAAAAAACACAAACAAAAAAGGCTCGTACTGCGTAACTAACATTTATGTGAAATTTCAGCTCTTTAGCTTTTGTAGTTTCCGAAATCTTGACGCTCATTCGAACGGAGGGACAGGGCTTAATCAACTTATTTTTTTGTGCTGATCAAGAATATATGTACTTTGTGGGGTCTGCGACGTCTCCTTCTACCTGTTACATACATTGAAAAAAAACCATTATACCCTGAAAAAGGGAATTCAGGGTATAATAAAAATAGAGTGAAATAAAATACATGTTATATATTTGTATATACATTCATATGTTTATAGTTGCTTTCTCGTTGAATGTCTTGAACTTCTAGCAGCTTCTATATGGTTTTCCAGCGAACACATACTAACAAGAGGCCTACATGCTCTCTCTTTCTCTCACAGCAGCAGCAGAGACCATGTTCAGTAGCAGCACTCACTCTCGTAGATATGATAGGTAGCTAAATATACCTCATATATGTACTATATAACTCTGATAGCTCTGCATTTTCTCTTGAAAAAGATTCTCATATTTCCACTGTGCATTTCAAATTTGTTGATCGCTTAATGTGTCACTCGCATTGTTTATAAGACGCAGCATTTTTTTAGTTTTATTTTTAAACTCTTTTTTTTTTTTTTTTTTTTTTTTTTTTGCTTATGCAGCTTTTAGCACATTAAAGCGCTAAGCACGTGCGCAAAGCGAAGTAAAAGAGTCTTTAACTGCTTCATAAGCTTATCTATAGACGTATGTTCTCTCCGAAAATATATATATATATATATATATTTGTTGATAACGTAGCTTCCATTGCTGGTCATTCATGGAAAGCCCCATAGCCAAATCTTTTCGTTTGATTTTTGTGTGGCTATAGATAGAAGCTAGTAAATAATAGATAAATGATAAGATTTATAAGTGGTCCTCAAATTAATTTGTCATTCATTGTATTACAAGTTTCGTATTTGATTCGTCAAACTTTGCTTATGACTCAGCCAGGTTTATTATTTTTGACTTTGACTTTCGTAGCTAAGACACCTAAGTCGCATATAGCTATATGCAACATATTGACCCTTCAGAACTCAATTATGCGTTTGATGGCTCTTCCATTACGTGGTTAGAACAACAGAAGTTGTTAGAGATATTTTAAAGATATTTTCGGAACACTGCTCAAAGTTTGCTTTTAGTGGACTTGAGGATGAAGTGGGGGGCACTGGGTGGGCGTGACATTTCAGTCAAGTGTCTGTCAAAATTCAACAAACACAATTTATTTGTTTATTTAAAAGTGCGTAGAAGAACAGAAATAGAGAGAGAGAACACCTAAATTATCCGTGACAGTCAAAAAATGGTCAGAGTGAACACCGTAATTTATGGTCATGTACCATCGGAGGAGTCAGCGACGACTACATTGCGGCCAGTATCGTTTCTATTCTACACGCTGGAGTCGATCTTTAATATGTTTTGTTTGGCTTATCACATCAAGGGGTTTTTGTCTGTAGATTTGTATATGTTATCCTGGGATAGGCATATCCTTTTCTATACGTACTTGATGACTTTTTACGTGTTCATGGTGATCACGCTCTTCCAGAGCATCAATATCTGCTCGGGCCACAATCCCACCATTGGCATGGAAATCTTTAAGTCCTGCCTTGCCTCGCTAGGATTCACATCGATTTCCATTCTAACCATGTGGGATGCCGAACGTGACTTTCACTTGATGTACAGTGGAAAGGAACCAGTGGAAGGTGTCTATCAAACGGATAAACCCGTCCATCCTTTCTCGTCTTTTATGCTCTATCAATCCGTTGCCTCATTGGCCTGTGGCATTCTCTACATGCTGCACGCAACCATTTTAATTGATTGCAAGCTAACAGCAGTTAACAATTTATTGACAGAGGGCGCCGACTCTCAGTATGTGGCAATCCATCTCTACGTCTTTGGTGAATATGTGCAATCGAAGCTTGAGAAATATGAATGGTTTCTACGACTTCTGCTCTAACAAACTAATCAAAATCTAAAATTTGACTATTGAGAACGTACCTACCGATTATGCATATTTATATTTTACTTTATGACTTTTGTATGAATCAAATTTTGTACGCTCTAATTACTAATTGAAATTAAATTGAATATCCCTCAGCAATTTAGTTAACTGGATTGTGTAGCTGTCCTGTCTCTCTTCACAGGGGAAAGAATCTAATCCAGTCGTCATGTATATATACATATATATTTACATATACAGCAAAGTATATCTTCTATGAAAAGAGTTGCTCGTCTGTCTGTCTGCAAGCGTATTCAAATAAACTGTTTACGATTGATCTTGATCCAGTATTGAATAATGTTTATTCATATAAATTCACTTCGAATCCCTATTTAGCTGTCTCTGTTATTTTCAATTACCAGTGGCGAAATGTTATATAATATTCTTCTCCATTAAAGTCCATTGGCGCGCTCAGTTAGGGACCTTTGGACAGGAATGTGACAATCTGTTATCTGCTTTAACCATGAATGATTTCATTGAAAGGCTTTGTGGAAAACCTAAAAACCTTTTTGTATACAAAATAGCTACACACACACACACACACACAGTTAGCAAGGCGCCTGGTGCTCCACCCACTTGTTGTGCAAAGGTATGACCGGAAAGGGCTTTAAATTTTGCACTTTTATGGGGGCGTGTGGTTGGGTGTTGGCTGCGCTGGCAGCAGTTGTCATCCTGCAGCGGCATGTGTCCTGCCGTTGATATCGGCTTAACTTTGCCATAAAACTGTCAGCGTCACGCGTGTAGTGGGCACGGAGAGCAGCGCAGGGCGGTCAAATGAAATAAATTTTACAGCCAAATGGGCAGACTTTTGCCAAACAAAAAGGCCAAAAGCAACCCATACACACACACGCACACACACACACACACACACACATACATACGTATACAGATGCAGAGATTTGTGTGGGCAAATGTCAGAGGCAAATCTAATGCGGACAACAAAAGCACCTGTGACCTGGAAAATGTCTCGTGGTTAACAACTGTGCGACTGCCTTTGCTGCTGCTGCTGCTGCTGCTGCTGCTTGCTGACCAGATTTAAGCCGAAAGCGATTGACCAGCAGTACTTAAAGCCCCGTGCTCGTCTGGGCCAAGTGCAAATGTTTACGCCAAGTCGCCCTTTGTTAAGCTTCATCAAATCCCCGCCCGATGTTCATCAATTAAGTGTCATCAATCATCTGCAAGCAATCGAAATAATCGACAACAGCGACATGGACAGCCGCGACGACGCGCAAACATGTCACGGTACAAACTCTCGCTTAACCTAAACCTAAAATGTGAAAAAACTGCAGAGATTATTTACTTTAGTCTCAGACATCGATTAGACACCATATGGGGTATTCCGCAAAACAGCAGCGAAATATTCAATTTAAATAATAAACACAAATTTTACAATTCAATTTTAATTCATTTTTAATCAAACTCAAATTATATAGTAATAATAAAGTAAATAAAAGAAAAATATTGTTTAGTTAAATTTTGTTCTTTTATTTATTTATTTTAGTTAAAAAGTAATTTCTATAAAAAATATAAATCATAAATTATTAATAAACCATAAATATTTTTTTTTTTCCTTTTATATGTCAATCACTAGAAATTATAGTACTAACATTTTCTATTATATGTCGATGATATATTAGGCTGACCAATTACTAGTGTTATTGATATCTGGAACTTCCCTTTGAAGCAGAAATTTGAGCGCTGTTATTGGAGCGAGTTTGGCGCTTTCGAACTGAGCGCAAACATTGTACACCTAAACACACAGAACTGGGTCAGGCACCACTCGATTGGTGAGTGGTGTAATGGTGGTTGTAGGCGCAGCAGCACCTTTTGAGCCCATATCAATTTCAATCATGGCTCAGCATTTCTTTTGATGACCCACTGTGCCCTGGGCCGGGCCGTAAAACTAAAGCGCTTAGTTACGACGTTTTGCCCTCTCTTTTATTTGGTTGGTAGATGAGCAGTTGAAACTTTAGTTGGTTTATGGCCTCGTTGGCGAATTCAAATCAAGTGGAAATGCTGGAACAGGACTTGGAACGACTTGTAAGACAAAGCCATTAATGGCGCCTGGCGTTGGCCACGCGAATCTTTATGCCACAATCTTAGCATTAGAAATCAATGTCGAGCGCTGCAGTTATGATTATTGCAGTTGTCAAAAGTTGTCTCACTCTCTCCCTCTCTCTCTTTGTCTCTCTCTCTCTCTTTCACTCTGTCTGAGCATAACCCATTATCCAGCTAGCTGGCTAGGTTTATGCAAATGCGAAACGCTTTAGCGCTGGCAAACAGACGTCCAAGTAAATGTGGCCAGGGCACGCTAAAAAATGCTTATGACTTGTGTAAACAATTTGGCATTCGCCAAGTCCAACGCCAACAACCCTCGAGGACGCGCTGCTCCTTTTACGTGTAGGTATGTGCCAGCTGAAGCTCTATCCTGTGCCTCGATCTGTTGCAGCTGTATAAAAAATATTTATGGACTTTGGGTGCAAAAGTAACTTTGTGTCTTGGACGATAAGCGAAGTTTGCGTATGTGACTTCCGTTTGTCCTTGCATGTCCTTTCGCCATCATGGCTGTGTGTGTGAGTGTGTGTCCTGTTTGCTTTCGCACAATTTTTATGCATTTTCTTAGCGGCCATTTTTATGCCCGCACACGTTTTCCATTAGACGTCAACGGCCGTCATTTCCGCATTCGCCTGTTTGATTTTCGATACATATCCTTTGCGAAATCTTTAATTGAAACTGGGTCAACTGCCGGACGCCCATTAATCACACTCGCCCTCACCCCGGGCACTAACTCAATTTGCATTCGCACTCTTCACCCAATTATCATGTTCGAACAATTATTCTTTGTTAAGCGAAAGTTTTTCCCGATCTAATTGAAACGGTGAAGGCGGCATTAATCTTCATAAGGTTGACAACTTCATTAGACTGGCGACAGCAGCAAACACGGCATTGATTTGCAGCAACACAGTTTGCCAATCTCAAGCAAACACCCCAAGTCCCTCACTTCAGGCATCGATGCTGCTGCTCTTCTGCTAATTAAAAATGTAACACACACAGAGAGAAAGAGAGAGATGTAGAGAGAGAGAGAGAGAGAGAGAGAGAGAGAGAGAGAGAGAGAGAGAGAAAACTTAAACCGCTCGCAATTTATCAAAGGCATAAAGCGGTGCGTTTTTTATGCCGCGGATATAATTTTTTAGCAAGGCGCTGAAGCGCGGCGCTTATAATGCGCATAATTTCTATGCCACGTTGGTCGCCCGCAAAATGAATGTAGACGCATGGATTCAGCCAAGAGCAGAGGGCACTAGCCGACCTTTGTGCCTGGCTCCAGCCACAACAACAGGCACAAACATGGCGTCAGTTTTTGGCAATGAGCAGAGTATTGGAGCAGAGTAGCAGCCAGAGGGGGGCACATGAACAAAAGAGGTACACGCGAAAATAAAACCTATTACCGGAATCATAATTATCTTTTATGGCCGCGTCTGTCATGACGACATTATGGCCAGCACGGCGCGGCCTTCTGGCCCCGGCCTGCAGCGCGCCAACATGAAGCAATAAAAAACCGCGAAATGCGGCCAAGTAGCAGCAAAAAACGTGCAACTGAGCGTTTGCAGCTAGCGGCTGGCAATGACTGCCCGATACTCGCTCACAGCTTTAAACGAGCTTGCTTAATATTCAAAATATCTTTTAAGTCAATCTTCAAGTTTTCTGTTGGCTGTTTACTGAACGACATTGTTAAGTCAATATAAAGACTTGGGCTCTACAATGTCATAACTGTGAATATATAGAAATTATAGTATATATCCCAAATTGCAATCTTCTATAATGAACATTTAGCTGACTGAAGTTGAAGTAGCCAGAGCTAGTCTATGCTTAACTAATATGCATCTCTTCACTTTACGCACAGAGTATAAAGAACATAAATTACACACACACACACACACACACACACACACACATAGGTAGTAGCAGACAGGGGTCAGGAGGGCAGACAGGGCGAGGATACCAGTCCAGCACGAATTATGTAGTCGGCATAATGTTGTGCTTATTTTCATTACGCGTTGGTTGGGAGTGGTCGAGGCGGCGCGGGGGAGGAGGAGCAGGAGGCAGTTCAGGCAGCTGTTGACAGCGTCGCTAAAAACAGGTGTTTTCTAATTTATGGAAACACCCTGGCAATAGACGCACTCGACTGTTGTCCTGAATGTCCTGGCAGTTGTTCTGCTTGTGTTTGACTTTGAGTTATTAAAAGTGCGCTTCGCGTGACAGGGAGGGAGGTAGGGGGTGGGCCTCTGTCTGTATCTGTATTTATATCTGTGTCTGCGGCTGGCAGACAAATCAAAGTGCCCCCGCGATGCTTGTCATGTGTTTTTTAATTTCTAATATTTCACGCTGCAACTAGAGCTAATGCTTGAGGGAGCAACGCGTGCAGGAGGCGGCGGGTGAGAGCTTCGCTATTGTTGTGCACTTGCAGTAAATTATGCGAGACACGTTGCTGTGGCTCTCGCTATCTCTCTCTCTCTCGGTCTTTCTCTGCTCGTACTTTCATTTGCCAGCGAGGTGTGCCTGAGGTGATGCACAAACACACACACACACACACACTTGCAACACTACGTGTGTTAATTCAGCGCGCCAACAAAAGTTTTCTTAAAAATTGCCCAAGGCCAAGTGTGCTGTGGCAAGGCCCTTGTCCGTTGCCCCCTTGACGGCTGCGTCTGTCTGTTTCTCTAACAAAAAGCGCAATGCACGTGCGGCCTTTGTGCTCTTCTTGTTGCTGTTGCTGTTGTTGTTGTTGTTGTTGTTGTAATTGGTGACTGTTGACAGGACACTCCAACTATTGTTGTTGTCGCTGCTCCACTTCACTCCAGTCCGCTCCACTCTGCTCTCAGCCTCTGCTTAATTCAGCATGAAATTGGTTTGTATTATTATTTCGCACTCATCGCTCGTCGCTCGTCTCGCATTGCCAGCGGCGTCAGGGCAACACCTCAGCTCTGCTTTAAGCTGTCAGCCACAGTGGCTTAAAGCTTTAAAATGCTCCACAATTCCCATTGGCATATACATATGTAGAAGAGCGCAATGCCACAAAATAATTCTAAAGCAAAGTTTGCTTTGATGCTGTGCGCTGCTTTAATTAAAAACTGCGCGCACCGAGTAACTAGCACTTGATTAATTTTTGGTTGCACACAAAAGTAACGCGAAAAAAATACACGCAAACACACCCACATACGCACACCACAAAGCAGCAAACAGCAACAAATTGCTGGCCAGTTGCTGGGCAAAGTAAAAAAGTGCTAAAAAAAAAAAAGAAAAAAGGAAGCAAATTAATTATGTCCATGGCGCGCTGTTGGTGGCGCGTCGTACTTTACGTTATCAACGCGTGCTCTGCATACGTGAACGTGAATCTGTATACACATACACACACATTCACAGAGACATAGATACGCATACACATACAGATAGAGATACAGCTACAGAGAGGCGAACTCTATGCGCTTTGCCAATGCATATTTTGCAGCATGCTGAGACCTCTGCGAGGGCAGGTTACGTTTGCATTGCTTTGATATTGAATTTTTATGAAATGAAATACGACTAGATGAACCTGCCTTTTATTTATATGCATATGTAAGTGTGTTTAGCTCTTTTTTTTTAATGGGGCGTGATCACCGTGATTTAGTATCCGCTGTGATTATGCGCAAAATATTTGAAATGAAACGCGCTTTAGCTTTGAGAGCTGCATCTAAATGAAAAACATTGAGCAAATACTACATCCGAATGTAGGCAATAACTGTTGCAATATTTAGCGGCACTAGAGAATGAGATGAAGCAAGCAAAGATAACCTATGAAGAAACTGCAGACAAATTAAATGTAAAACTAGGCAAGATACTTGATATATCCAATGAAATATTCGAACTAAAACAGCGAAGCTGTTAAAATATATATGAAAAAAGACTAGCTTAGTTATTTAGTTAAGCGATTTAATTGCGAAAAGGATAATATATGTGTTGCGCACTTAAGGAGTAGAAAAAAGCAAGTAGCAGCAAGTAAAAAAGCTTTGAAAGAAAAAAGAGAGAACGAAAATACATAAGTACGAGGAGAAGAGATAAAGAAAATATGAGATTAAGAGAACTAAAGCTAAGAGCTAAGCAATTATTAGCTGCTGCGCCTAATACTATTTAAAAACTATTAATTTATAAGTCTAGCAGCATGAAGTTATATCATAAACCAGACTAAATACTTGCCAAAGTAGCTAAATTTAAAGACAAGCTGACTCTAAATATGAGCAACTCAGGCACTGTTTTGGCTTAAAGGCTTCAAGTGCTGTCTTTAGCTGCAGACACTTTTCACTTGTGATTGGAAGCAGAGCAAATAATGAAATGTCTCTGGCACACACACATATTAAATACAATATTAATAATCTCGCTTGCCATTGTCATGTGTGTGTGTGCGTGTGTGTGGAGAGAGAGAGAGAGATGAGAAACGGGTGCGAGTGCCAGTATAATCATGCCGACATTGTCTGCAACTACGCAGCACACGCCAAGAGCCATCACTCATTCACTCACACACACACACACTCACACACACACGAGGCAGACACGCCTGATTTTTACCTAGAGCACAAAAGTATAGCATACTTTGTGGCGTCGCGCGCCAGACTGGCGCCAGGCCAAACAAAAGCGTTGCCCAGAGTGGCACACAGAGGGTCGCTTAATAAAGCGACGACATCAACTTCAAGTTAAAGCCGCCTCGAGTAACTGATAGAGCCCATACCTAGATACACACACACACACACACTCACGCATATTATATAGATATAACTGGCTGTGCTCCAATGCCAGAGGCAAATGTTAATGTAAATGTTTGTCTGCTATTTGAATTTTAATTACTTTTCTTGGTTTTCGCGCAGAGCAAAAACTATTTATACCTTGGCGCCCCTCCATTACAGCTCGCTGGCCTCTGCCAAACTTTATAACAGAATCTCGCCAGAAAACCATAAAAACTTTCGCAGCCAATCGAAGGTAGGGCCCAGCCAGCGAGAGATTGTAATGCGCCTTAATTGAAACAACTCCCAGACCAATTGTGCCGCACAGCCACTTAAGCGCGTCCAAAAAGGTAGACGCCACAGTGGCTCCCAGTTGCACAATCAAAAATCAGCAGCCGCTTGCCGATGGGTAGCATAAATTTTCAAATTGTTAGACTACGCCGTGGACCACTTGAACGGAAACGCCTAATTCCAGCTGCCGAGATTGAGACTACCTAGCCTCGCCCGCCCTCGCGCTGCGGCTTGGCGTCTGGCAGCTGTTTCCAGCCACAGACAGTCAGACAGGCCAGCAAGAGAATTCCACTGTTCCTGTCTTCCTCTTATCGGATTCAACTTGGGGAGACTGCGCCACAAAGTTCACTTCGCGTACAGAGCGCAGAAAGAAATTCAATCAAAGGTACAAGTTAATCCCGCGTGAGTTCATAAAGTTCACAAAGCCAATTTATATGCCAGGCGCAATAAGTTTCAAAGTAAACGCCAACAAAAGCCCAAAGAAATCTAAATGCTAGCCAGACGATATACGTTTTAGTAGATCAAATTTTTACTATACCGAAATAAACAAATTGTTTACAGTCTGTAAAGTTGATGAAATTAATTTGTTTAATAAAAAAAAAATAATAACAATATATTTATTTCAAGTGAAGAAGCAGTACATTCAGATTTAGTACTTAAAAAAAAAAAAAATAAATAAATAAAAATAAAAATAAAAGTAAAAAAAAAAGAGAGATATATATATCGACTAGAACACCAATATTGAATCATGATAATGAATGCTTTATAGAACCAAAAATGCCTTTATTGACGATGCATCAAGTTCTCCATGAAGCGATTAGTTGCGCTTTTATAATTTGAACTTTAAAGAACTTCAAAAAGTCGAAACTATTGAGAATATTTGTAAACTCAACTTTGATGCTATTGACAGTGCGCTTCAGAGCTGGCAATATTGAACTGATTTATCAAAAAGCACGCAGGCCACATAGAGAAAATAAATGGCTCATTTGCCATCGAGCAACTCGTTCGAAAATCACGCGCCTTTGAAGTCGCGTGTAATAGAGCTGTGCAGCGGCATCATTATGGAGTCAAACGAAGTTGTCTACAAAGGCAGCCTTTGGTGATTCCTTCACATATCCTCAATTAGTGTTAAGAGCTTGTCAAACAAGCAGCGAGATTAAAGCGACATGCCGCAGCATCCCAGCAGCCCAACCTCACACACTCACACACTCACACATCCACACGCAGCTGAGCGTGGAGAGCAGGTCTCGTAGGGCTGGGCGTAACCCGAAATCGATTGCCAATAGCCGGCAGCTCAATTCACCTTCCTTGGCAGTGGTAAAAACAACAATCGCAGCTGGACGGAGCAACGCAAACATCTAATTGCCTGGACAGAGCAAATATAAAGCCAGAAGACACTGGGGACTACTTAGGACGAAGTTCATAGCAGCAGCTGAAGCCAGAGCTAGGGCCAGGGACACGCTCAGGGCGCACATGTTACAACAATAAAAAGGTGAAGGATTAATAGCAAATAAATTGATGTTGAAATGGCGATTAGAGTGGACAGTGCAAACGTTAGATAAAGTCAGCTTGAAGTTCCTCTCCCTCTCTCTCGCTCTCATTCTATCTCTTTCGCCTCTCAGTGCACTTAAAGCCACTTGCCTTGAGTGTTGCTTTAAGCGAGCTCCAGCTCATAAATCAACTAAAAATTTACCTATGAAAAGAAAATGTCAAAGCGTGGAAAGCTGCAAAAATCAACAAGATGGAAAAAAATACAAAATCGTGAATAGCCGCATTATCATATGAATTTTTGTGGTCCACCCGCAGAACAACAACAAGGGCCAAAAGTTGTATAAATTTGCGAGCCACTTGACATGCATGTGAGTGTGAGTGTGTGTGTGAGTGTGTGTGTGTGGCACAACAAAAGGTAAAGCAAAGAGGGTCAACAAACAAAACTGGACACCAGAGAGCGCAGTGAGGGAGGAGGGAGCGGACGGGGGCCGAGTGAGTGCATAAATTTTCATAAATTTGCGGGATACGCAAGAACTTTGATTTATATGATATTTGGTTTTGTGTTAGTTTTTGCAACATGCTCATCATATCTGAGTGGGAGCATGAGATTTGGGGGGCGGGGCTGATTGCCATGAAAATGGGGCTGGCAACGTGTGACGAATCGCATAAGAGTTCAGCAGCAAATCGATAGGAATCGAGTCGAGCTGCGCTTTAAGTTTGCCTCAAAAAAGATTAGATGGCCAAGCCAATGTGGACTGACCTTTGTGTGGCTCGTTCACTTTTCACGTTCATTTTCGCAGCGAAAAACGATGACTACAACAACGGCGGCCACTGGACAGAAATGACAGTGGTTTGCATGTTCAACAGAAACAATCAAATTGCAATTTACTGGCTCATGGAAAAGCGATTTATCGCTGGGGAAGTTAGTCGGTCATAAAACATCCATTAACTTCATGTCAATGTTGCATATACGCACAGCCAGTCCGCTCGGCCCTACCTAACGCTGCCCACCACTTCACCCACTCCGTGATGGGCCCAGTCGAGCATCGGTTAGTCAACGGCCGTTCATTTGCGGTATTGGTCGTGCATGGGAGTCCAGGCAGTCCTGGCCGCATCTATGTCCTGTGCACACTGCAAATTGCTCGGCTCCGCCTCTGCAACATGTCAGCGTTTTATTTGCTTTTGTCCAAGAACCGAACCCAATGACACGTGATAAGAAATGGCAGGCAACGAAAACAAAACAAAAAACTGAACAAAAAGTTTATACTAAAGAGTGTGCTTAGATGGGCATGATTGACTAGAAGATACTCTCTATTCATATATCATCTATGGAGACTCAAATATGATAACGAATGATTAAGCAATCGGAGCATCTAAGCCATCCAGTTGGATATAGTCAGTCAGATATAGAGCAACATGTCGTGTCGAATAAATGTTTCTAGTTGTTGTTTTAGATTTTTACTGTTTTCTGCCGCACACGCTTCATGCCCATTTCTAACTGATCTCAATTAATACAGGGTATGGCAACTGGCAAAAAGCAGCCAGGAAAAACAACAATTGCACACGTACGCAAAAGCAATTTTCCAATTGCCGCAAAGAAATGTCAAAATTTTTGTCGTATTTTCTTTGCTTTTCCTTTTTTTCAGGCCGACGCACAGCAAAATTTTTTTTCTCCGTGAAATGCGAACCACTCGACAAGAGTTAATTGTTGCTGGTGGGGCATTACGAGTGTCTGGAAGTAAATACTTTTGACTGTCATTGCCAAAGATGCTCTGTGCATGAGTGGAGGGAAGTCTGTTGCTGCGACTGCGACTGCGACTGCGGCTGCGGCACTTAGCTATAATGTGTTGCGAGCTGCGACGCCTTGCCACAAACTTTTGAATTACCTCAGTTACAGGCACAAAGCTAAGGAAGTTGCGGCTGTTACCGTTACAGGCGCATAACCGCCTCTTCCAACAACCCCGCCGCCGTCCCCGCCCCATCAAGCTCATTCTCATTTATGCCGTTTCAAGTTGCGTAACGAAGCTTACGAAGAAGCTGACTCGCCTACACCGGCTCAGCCTGCCCCATTTCGCTTTGGCTCAATCCCAATGTTTGTCTTTCATTTGGTCCCATCCCTGGCTGCGCGTTCTGCTCTACGATTATTACCTGCTGTTAAAAATTTCATAATCTAACAGATAATAATTTAATGTGCCGCTTTTAGTGGTTCACATTAAAAAGTTTGCCAAGAAATTTTGGTGTTCTGTGTGGCTTGAGAGAGGGGCAGACCAGTCAGAGATATGGTGAAGGCGCTCCTTTTAATATTGCTGTAAACAGGTAATTTTATTTAGCCAAATCTTGAGTTTGGGGTAGAGTGATAGGCTAAGTAACAAATTTATTTACATAAATATATACGTATATAAATTAGAGTGCTAATTGTAAGCTCGTCCTGGCACAAATCCCTTCATTTACATAACATCTTTAATAGGACTTTAGATCTATCATTATGAGTATCCTACTTTCGATTTAATCTCAAGCCTTCACAAGTATCTAAAGCATATGCCTAGATAGAATCATGAACTGCATATTCAATTTGCACAAATATATATATTTTCTTTCTTATAATATCTGCTATCTTAACTAGATATTCAAGACTTGCCACAGCATATCAGTGCGACAGCTAATAAGCAGCTGTTTGCTGGCTCAGCTTTTGGCCATAAGTTACTCAACACTGGCCGCTGGCCTGAACCTAAATCATTGGCCAGGCGAAACACTTGTTAGCCTGTCATAAGTTGTAGCACGCATCCACTCTCTCTTTATCTCTTGCTCTCTCTCTCTCTCTCTCTCTGAGTTCTGGTGAGAATGTGCGAACATTAGCACTGCAGGCAGGCAGAGCTGTCTATGCAGCAGCGGGTATCGCAGCATGCCGCCAATCGAAGGTATGCCCAGGCTATTCTATTTGTGTTTGTGCGTCTATGTATAGGTAGCTACTGTCTCGACCGTCTGTCGGCATCTGTATGCGTGTGTGTGTGTGTGTGTGTGTGTGCGTGGAACTTTTCGAAGTTATGCGCATTTCTGCTGACCATTGGCATTCTGCAGCTTTTGTTTTTGCTCTCGGACATGGGCAAAGGTCGACACCGGCAGCTGTTGCCCGTTTTGTTCGTCTTTGTCTGCAGCCGGCGATTGGATGCGCATCCACATCCTTGGCGTGCTTGGCAAACGATTGGGGATTAATGCCATTTTTTTTTTTTTTTTGCTTTGGTTGGCTCATCGTTTGGCGCAGTTTATTGAAAAGGTGACACTGCAGTGTGTCCAGGACATTGCCAAAAGTTTTGTCCTTGCCCAGCAGCAAAGTTTTGCGTGTCTGCGATTCGCTTCACAGTACGTGCGTTTTTTTTTTTTTGTGTTTTTTTCTGCTTGTGTTCTCGATATTATCGACGTGTAACATATGTGAACATGTCGTTTGACACATTTGTCAGTTGGCTTAAAGACTGGCGCGCACAAGCCAATGTCAGCTTTAAGGCCTTTTACTTTTGGCCCTTTTGGCTGCAAAGCTAATTTCAATTGTCGCACATGCACAGGCCTAATTGTAAGCTACTTCGCAGCCAATTAGTTGCTTTCAACAGCTTTCAACATACAGTCTATTCTACACACACACACACACACACACACGTCCGTTGACAAATGACGGGCAGTGTTAACGGTGTTTGGCAGCATTTGTGCGCCTCATTATGTGGCATTTGGGCTAACCGCTTTAATTAGCTCTGCAAGCGGTGCACACACTCACACTCACACAAACACACACACACACACACACGCACATACATGAATTGCATGCCTGCACTGGAGCTGCGCCCAAAACTTGCATGTGGTCAATGCCAGCCGACCCCAAAAGCCACTTGGGTCCGTGTCGAGTGTCGAGTGCTGAGAGTTGAGTGTCGAGTGCAGTGACTAAATGCTGCTAATACGCTGTTGCAAGCACCTTCCTGCCACGGCTGTCGTTGACTTTAATTGAGTCACAAATCAACCAAAATATACAACATACACACACACACACATTTAACACACGCACAAGCCTCGCTAATTTATTGCACAAAGTGTTGCATACTTTCGAGGGCTTCGCATTCTCTGCTGTGTGCGGGCACCTGCTGAAGACGTCGGCGTTAATTTGCCAGCTAATGAGCCGCAAAAGACGCGCAGCAGACCTTGAGACACGGCGCTGCTTCATTATGCTAATTTGGAGCAGCTGGCGCTGACAACGCGGCGCATACGTAACTTCTTGTTTTCGCCGCTCAAATCTCCAACTATCGGGATATATTCCTTATCGCCTTGGACGTAGTTGCGCTGGCGCCAGTCGCCGTTTGTGAAATATTCTTTTAAAGAAATTTGCTAGCGCACAGCAAAATTATTTGCAAACCGCATAAAAACGAAATTTGGTCACCCCCCGGGTAAGGGGGCTGCTTGCCCAAGGGTGACAAAGAGACACTGGCTGGCTTGTTGCTGCGGTTGTCATTCTTGTTGCTGTTGTTGGGTTGAAAGTCAGCGTCACAGTTGCTTCCCTGGCTTTCATATTTTGAATACAAATTGCTTTATTTGCGCTGCTGCGCCAATTTGACATACCCCCAACAAGAGAGTCCCACCACCCGCCGCCGCCGCCGCCCCCTCGCACCACTCTCTTTGTGTGTGCTGTGCCAGTTTCGCTCCACTTCATTGCGAATTTTACATAGATATAAACAAGTGCTCAGGCCATCGCCTACCTTTTTCACTCTGTCTCTTTTCCTCATTTTTTTTGCCGTTTGCATACCCTATATAAAGTGGGTATGAGAGACTAGAGAGAGAATTGTCTACTTAGGCGAATCTTTACTAAAACAGATTTTGCCTGTGAATCAATATAAATCGAGTTAAGCTTTGAATGCGCATATTTTAAAAGGCAACGAATGAGAGTTTATGTGATTCATGAAGATATTTTAATGATCTCAGTTTCATTCAATATTATTTGGAATTTCATACGATCAACTCTCAGGCAAGTGCTCGGTATCTGCTAGTCAGGCAATGCCCATAAAATCACTCTCTCTTGTTTTCCCTCGACTATTTCTTTTGCATTTTATTACATGCCACACACAGCGCTTTGATTCGCCAGGGGTTGGTTGTCAGTGCTGTCACGTGATGATCAGGGGAGCAAGGAGCGGAAGGGGTAGCCGGAATGGAACGGGCAGCTAAGCGGGTCTATAGGTAGTTCTGGTTTTGAAAAACAAATTGCTCCCCGGTGAGCGTTTGGCAGCATTTGGCAAAGTTATTTGCATGGCTTTTCATCCTGGCTCTGTGCTCAAGTCTCGAAATACATAATAATTTAATAATATTTGTCAGCCAGATAAATCATCAGCAGTTAATATGACAATGACTGACAGCGACTTTTTAAAATGCCAAACAGAAAACGGAAAACGAAAAAAAAAAAAACGGAAAACGAAAAAAAAAAAAAAAAAAACGATAATAAAAATTGTGTATCAAGGTAATATGGCAACATTGTTGACAAATTGCCTTGTGGCATTTGTGACTCAGTTTTTTCTTTATTTTTTTTATGTATTTTATTTGTTGTACTTCTTTTTTATTTAATGTCAGGCGGCTTTACGATCTAGATCTGGGATGGCCAGCGCCTGTCCTAGAGCAACTATGTTGCGCGCATAAAAATGCTGAACACAAATTAGCAGACACTGAGCCAAAAAGCTGAGCAGAGTTTTACGACTTCATATATGCAGATTTTGACTTTGCTGAGGAAGTTATGCGTAGGAAATATGTTTTAATTAGCTGCTGACAACAGCAGCAACAACAAAAGCAGCACGAGCTGAATTACGATGTGGGTTAGCATCAACAAAGTAGCGTCAAAACATCCGTTCGCTAATTTTAGCGATCGTCTATGCAAACACCCTGTCCCAATCCCAATCCCAATCTCAACCGCCCTACTCCGACCTTTGGGCCAGGCAAGTTTTGATTTGTTTACATTCACAATGTCTGCTTGGCGTCGAGCAGGTGCCGTGATCATGCCATAAACAAGAGTTGACAGCGAATCACCAAATACTATGAAGATAAAGAGAGAGAGAGAGAGAGAGAGAGAGAGAGAGAGAGAGAGAGAGAGAGAGAGAGAGAGTGAGAGCAGCACTTTTATGGTCTCCAAAGTGGGAGGAAGCGCATAATTTGATGACAAATTAATACAATGGCCGCCTCCTGCTAAGCGATGGGCAACGTATGTGGTAGAGGCGATTTATGCTGGTATTTATCAAATGAAACATATTATTATTGTTATTATTATTGTTGTATTTTGCACATTGTGTAGAATCGCACATGATTCATTCGCTGTTTGCTTGCCATTGCCATTGTTCAAAGTTAAATAGAATTTGCGGCATAAATATAGAGAGCGCCCAATGAAACATTCAAACAACATTAAGTGGCCTACAGCAATAAATAATAAATAATTTACGATCAATAATTTAATATTCTTAAATTTGCACACCAAAAACATAAAAACTGTGGCAAATACCAGTACTTAATCAAGTGCGTAATCTATCTAATCGGGGCGAAATATTATTGTATTTTATTTATTTTTGTTTATAGGCAATTTGATTGCGCCAAGCACTTGAAGTTTCTTTAGCTTCTGTAGGTTTTTGAGTTTAACAGAAAGCACAAGCTGATAATGGAAATGGGAAATATTATCAAAACTGCAAGCAGATAACCTTGGCAGCGGCAGAATGAAACCAAAATCTGTAGAAAATTCAATTGAAATAAAAATATAAAATAAAAATATATAAAAATACATAATTATTAAATTTAATTATTATTTTATATTTTTACAAAAATTAAATTTTTCTAATACCTATAATTTTCATTTACTTGAAATTTGTGTAAAATTTACTTGAAGACAAACACAAATCAATTTAAGGAACGTATATCGTATGGGGAAATGAACATAACATAGCGTTAACAGCAGCGTGGCTGTTAACAGTGGCGCACTGTTATGGATAACATAGAACACACAGCCTCTCGGCCATTAGCCGCAGGGCCGTCAGTCGGGGAACGGCCGTTGGGGCTGCAGCAACGTATTCGAGGCCACACAGAATCTGGCCAAATCCCAAGCAAGCGAGCCAATTGGCCAAATGACTTCAACTGCGACTGCTGCTGTTACTGTGTGACTGTGACTGCCATTACCACTGCCACTGTGACAGTGACAGTGACAGACAGTTCGAGTCACATTTGCAGTCGCTCATTTGTCGCTACATCTATGGCCAAAGTTTGGCCATTAAACTCTGTCCAATTGCTGTGATTCATATGCTGTGTGGCCGTGAGGCCAGCGCGCACATTTTATGACAAACGGAAGGCACTTGAGCGAAACTTTGCGCCGCGTCGCCATTAGAGGGCGAGGGAGTGGAACCTGTGCGAATCCGAATTGAAATGATCCAAGTCCTTGGCGACAGCTGAGCTTCATTTATGGCGGCCTTTGAACTATTGATGAGCCGTTTCAAGCAATTAGTGCGTAAATTGCTGCAGGCTGGCGGCCATGTGGCCAAGATGGCCGAGACAAGTCCCTACTCGCAGCCGGCAGTCCATACAGTCCCCCTCCTCCATCTCCCAAACATTTCTTAACCCTTTCTCGCTTTGGGCATTATTAATGGGCTTGGACTCTGCTAATACTTGAAAAATGAACGTAGACAATTTCGCGCACCTTTTTCGACTTTTTTTTTTATACTTTGTTCCCAAAGGGAAAAAAGTATATTGGTTTTGTGCAATGTCCGTCTTGCTGTCCGTCCGTCTGTCCGTCTGTCCGTCTGTCCGTCTGTCCGACTGTCCGTCTGTCCGTCTGTCCGTCTGTCCGTATGAACGCAATATTTTTCGGCGCTATTAGAGCTAGAGACTTGAAATTTTAAACATATACTCATATATGCTCCCGAATTATAAAGTGTAAAAATTTTCCCGATCCGCCCACTAGGGGCGTGGCAAATCGGAAAACTCTTCCGCCCATAGTTAAGTTATCATACTAGATGATGAGCTAGAGAGTTGCAATTTGAAATGTATACTCGGGGTGACAACCCAAGTTCAAAAAGCTATGGCGGATATATCTACGCCCATTGGGGGCGTGGCAAATCGGGAAATACGTATCTTCTACACCGTTAAAGCTAGAACGCTGAAATTTTGCATGTGAGTTAATGTTAAGATTCTAAGAAGATCGATCAAAAAGTTATATGTCTACGCCCATTGGGGGCGTGGCAAATCGGACCTGAATATATAGTGATTTTTCAAATTGTGCTATATTTTGAACACTATTGACTCTAGAGACTTGAAATTTTGCATGTATACTCGGGTTGACAACCCAAGACTAATAAGCTATGGTAGATATATCTACGCCCACAGGGGGCGTGGCAAACCGCAAAAGTTTATATCTCCTACAGTTTTAGAGCTAGAAGCTTGAAAATTGGATGGTTGAGTTACTAATGTTCTCCTCTATCGATGTCCCAAAAATAATTTTTCAGCCTCTTTGGGGGCGTGGCATATCGAAAAATACCCTGTAATTTTCGCATTTTTGGAATGTAAGCAACCAAATTTTGCAGTCATGTTAGCCTCGGCCTTTTCTAAGAACTGGCAAAAAATTATGCGTCTACGCTTACTGGGGGCGTGGCAAATCGGCAAAGAAGTTTGTTGTGGCCAACTGCATAATTCATGCATATAATAGCTTATTAGCAATTGCTAAGATGGCAAAAAGCATTTTAACATAAATTTAATAATATTAATAAATTTTAAAAAAATAAAATTGATAAGTTTTTGATTAATAAATAAAAAGTTTCCACCGGGATTCGAACCTAGGTCTTTTGAAAACAACATGTAATCGTTAGCTAAACCTAAATCAATTCACAGCTGATCAGCTGACCAGCTGATCAGCAGCTTGTGACGAAACAAAACAATACAATCGCAATTCTTGCAATATGTATACACTTTTGGATGTGTATACACTTACACATAAATACATATATGCATGCATAGAAAAACTGCTTGCCACACAGCGTGGCAAATCGGAAAAATTGTTTTAGTTTTTGCTTAAATGCAAAATTCATATGCGTATGTTTATAAATTATCATCAATTGGCAGCAAGCATTTTATAATAAATATACAAATATAAAAAAATAAAAAATAAATAATTTTTGAAAAAAAGTTTCTGCGGGATTCGAACCCACGCACCTAAGTATAGCTTGCATAGTGCTTACCACCAGCGCCACTGCCCTGAGCTGCACTTTATTAACTAAAACCAAATAAGACATTGTAATGCATTGCTAGAGCGCCTTTTGACAAAACTAAAGTAACGATCGAAAAATTCCCAATTCAGTCACAATTCTTAGAATATTCTGGCATGCAAACTTTTGTATGTATACTTAGAAAATTGTGTATACTCGTATAGTATGTAATCTGTATGTATGTGTAGGAAAAACGTTTGTTGCTTGCCATGTAAGTTTTCTAATTGCCGAAATATTTCGTTAATTAAATGTTTATTAAATAAATAAGATGCACCTATGGGAACAAAGTATATCGCAGTTAGTGGCGCCTAACTGCAACGTTCTTACTTGTTTTGTTTGGGGCTCTAATGAGTTTGTTGCTTATTCTATTCTATTTCACTTTTTTTTCTCAAATTTGTTTTTGTTGTATTTTATTTTTGGCAGCCAACATTTGGCACTGGCACTTCAAAATGCTCCGCACGTTGCGTTGAGTTTATTGGCGCCGGGGTTGGAAGTTGCAACAGAACTTGACAGCAATGTGAATGATTGAGCGCGTGTCCATCAGAAATGCGTCTAATTGGTTTTTGCCAGCCGCGCAGCATAAAAATGTAAAAAGACGGAAAGAAACGAAAAACCTAAAATGTAAAACGGGAAACGGGAAACGTAAAAGGGTACGCCTGTCTGCCAAAAGGTAATTTTTTGTAATTTGCTATTCGTGTATCGCTGCGGGGCGACTAATTTGATTTGCTGCCGAGACATTTAAAGAGGCTGCGGCTCTTTAAAGAGCTGGCCCCGATCGGAGCTATGCCTTATCGGCTGGGCCAATAAACTTGGCCAAATGGCAATGACTATCAACAGCTGCGTTTCATAGGCGCCGTCCCCATCGGAGCTCGTGTTAATGTAATGTAAGTAATTTAGCTCGACCTACGTTGGGTAGCTTAATTTACGGCCTACTCACACATACACTCATACTCCATGCAACACACACACACACACACGCACATTTATGTGTTATTCAATTTTGCAAACTAAACGTAAAAATATCATGTTTCCGGTCCCCAAAACAAACAACAACAGGAAATGTGCCAAGCGGAGGGGTTTACAAGCAACAACAGCAGCAGCAGCAGACAAAACACTTTCACTTACACTTTCAATACATACATATATACATATGTATATGTATGTGTGTGTGTTCGAGTGTGTGTACAGTAAATATCAGGTTAATGGATTTGACGCCTGCAACGTCGCACGCAAAAATTTTCACTTTCACTTGGCATCTGCTACGGCTGCTGTTGCTGCTGCTGCTGCAGCGATTCAACATTTTCCACTCAATAAATTTTTCTTCCGTAGCTGCGGCAACATTTTCCCAGCGATAAGCAATTTGGCTCAAACTCCTTTCGCGTCTGCCTCATTTGCTGCGTTCAATTTTTGTCCTGGATTCATGTATTTTCTGCTGATGCCTACTAAACGGCGCACCTTGCCATGCGGCTTTGTCTTAGACGCTGCAAATTGCTAAATGTGCCACAAGAAATTGCTTGCCAAGCTGATGAGCAATCAGATTTCGCCCAGAAGGTGGCACCGCACTTAGCAACACTTTAAACGGCAAATAATAACATAACTTAGCATTAACAGCAAACAGGATCAAGGCAGCGCCATGTTTCTTCCAAAGTTATTAAAGATTTTCAATATTGAAAAGATATTTGTATATTGATACTAGAGGTTTGAAAAGTCTGTTGTTTGGCTTATTAATAGATTCTGAAATAGTTTTATGCTTCACTCTGATGAATGATGAAAGCAATCAGGATAAAGCAATCTCATTTGAATCACAAATTTATGCGGCAAACTACTTTGACTACTTCGTATTGTCTTGATCTCAAAGTCTATGCATAGAACTCATTAAAATCATTTTTGAAATATACAATATATTTTCTACAAAGTAAATTAAAAAATTAATGATAATAATAATAATATAAATAATAATAATAATAATAATAATAATAATAATAATAATATTAATATTAAATAATAATAAATTAAAGATTAAAATAGAAAATTCATTCATAGAATTCAGAAACTTTATTTAATTTATATTATTTATTTATTAATTTAATTTATTTTTTATTTCTACTTATTTTTATTGTTTTTATTTAATTATTATTATTTTTTTTTTTTTTATTATTTTATTTTATTTTATTTTTTATTTTTGTAAAATTTGCTTTGTTCAGTCAGGTCGTCACTTTGGCGGTATGTCGGACTGCATGACATGCTTACCGACTAAAAGACCTCCTCTTCTAGGGCTCAACTTCCACCTTGGAACCAGTAGCTATCCCGCACGGGTATTCTACAAAATAAACAATGTTTTAGTATTTCGTTTTGCCCAAATTGAAGTCAACTTTTATAGGAAACATACTTGAAGACTTTGATAACGCTTTATGTAAATTTTTGTTAGATTGCCTTTAACTGCATGACTATCATGATTGAGGACTAAAGTAATTCAAGTTTTCATACTGCTGATATCTATGTTAAATTTCAACTTAAATTTCTATTTTAAATAAATTTCTAATAGTATTCTGACACTCATTCAGATTTAGGAGTTTGATATAAGCAGATAAATATTGATTTAAATTGAAGCCTCTTTCGCTTCTTCAATTGATTTCTTTTTAATCGTCTCTCAGCTATATTTCTCAGCTACGTTATCTGGTGGACATATTAAATGTACAGATCCAAAAACAGTTTTTAAGCTGACCAAATTATTCCAGATGATTTGAAGAATTATTCAAATGATTTAATAAAAAATGATTCACACTGCATGTGAGATGTGTGTAAATTTAGCCATGTTGTATCATTAAGAAATCTCTTCGCCGCTTATCGAATATAAATTGGCAACACATACTCCCATAGCGTGGCCTGTCATAAACAGTGCTTACCACCCGATTGGCTGGCTGGCATGCAAAGTGGGCGCAAGGTACAAATACAAAGTCTCATGTGAGTCTCTCTCTCTCGCCCAGTTTGGCGGACGGCGAGCGATGCGCCAAGTCGCTAAGTCGTTTTAATGGCCAATAAAAGCAAAATGTTGTCACTTTTTTCGAATTTGTATAAATTTTCATTGCCCGGGATAAGCCGATGTTGCTGCTGCTGCTGCTGCTTCTGTTGATGCTGATGCTGATGCTGATGCTGATGCTGAAATACTACGTGCAATTTGCCCCAGCCTCGTTCGATTCAAAGGGGCCAAAGGGTTGTTGCCTGGCTGGCTGACGCTTCGACTATGGGCGATGTATGTATTTGTTGTTGTTTACGATGTAGCAAGTAATTTTTTGCAACTTATCGCATGCAACACCAACAACAGCAACAACACGAAGAGTCGACACTTTCTCGCTGCTGTGATTCCGTTTTTCGCACTTTCTCGCTTTCTCGCTTTCTCCATTTTATGTTTGCCTTTACTTTGATTTAGTTGCTGCGCCTCCTGCCACGCCCCTGGGTGTGTGGTATGTGTGTGTGTGTGTGAGTGTGTTGGAATCAATTTGTTGGCTTGTGTGCCGCATGAAAATAAATAAATAAAACGCAAATCGTTGCAAATCGTCGCAAATCGGCATCAGAAGCCAATTTGATAGCCTCAGCTTTAACCAAGCAGCTTCCATTTTACAGCCCGCTCGTGGCTAGATTTTCACGCATTATGTCCTATTGATAATAATTTATGATTATTTACTTAAGCATTTGCAGTTTTTCAATTGCCTCAGCTAGCCCCGTAGCCCCGTAGCCCCGTAGCCCCAAACCCATTTCACTGCCCACAATTTGCATGGCATACTTTAAGGCGTCGCCACTGAGCTGAGCTTAGCCCCAAGAATATATATTAATATATGTATGCATATTTCTTGTCAATATTAAATTTCTTGGCAAATCTAAAGCAATGCCTCTCATAAAGTACGTGCCCCATAAATTCCAGCCCGAAAAAGGCGAAAGTCAAAACTCAATTCACCTTCTAATGAAAGCCGGCAACATTTTTACAATCTCATCAAATGCTTTGCCAATATGCCAGCCCTTGCTGAATGGCATGGGATATCGTTGTTTATGCTTTGCCTTTGCCGACATTTTGCATAATTTTCGTATTATTTCACCTTAGGGCCTTGCCGAGCTGAGCCAGCGCTAAACAGAAGTTTATTGATGTAATAAATTGTTATTTGCTCAAAAGTTGCGCCCTTTGTTTTTCCACATGGCTGGCAAGGCGCCACCGAAGCAGCAACACTGCACCATCCAGGCACCACCCAACCACCGCCACCGCCACCGCCATGCTCACCTCTCAATACCATTTTATGCTGCACAAGATTTTATGTGCATTTAATAGATCGAGCAACAACACCAAAAGCTCCTATGCCATATGTCTGTCGTTCGATTTATTTACGAGACACGCGTACGAGCAGCAACAGCAACAACAGCAACAGCAGCAGCAACAACAACGGAAATGAATTATTGAGCAAGGCTACTCGACTAGGTTATATCCTATAAATATACGTGTTCAGATACTCTTAAATGAAACAAAATAAAATATTACTAATTAGTTTAAATTAATTTACTCCTCTTAGCAGAGTCAATGCTCTTGAGAAAAGAAAATAATTTCAATTTATATTCAAAATTCCTATTGATGTATCTCTTATATTACCTTGTTCCCTTATATCTAATATATATATATATATATATATATATATATATATCTAATATATATAAATTTAAAGGAATCCAACAAGTTTCGCATGACTACAAACAAATATGAAGTCAACTACTCTTCATCTAGACAGTTTACAGGGTATGCAAAATATATATACTCCTCTAGTATATCTGCTCTTAGTTGGGCATTGATTTGATTTGTCTTGTTAGTGATCTAATCGTTTTCGTTCAGCGCTTTGGCCAGTGTTGTGCTGCAATTAACTAAAATGAAAATGAAAACAAACATGAAATTGCAAATGCAAATGATATTAAGGCGCATTAGATGTACGTCGTTTAGGTGCCACTCCCCCAACGTCTGCCCAACGATCTCAGCCTGCAGTTGGCCTCAATCCAAAAACTATATCGAAAATGCGCGTAAAGTGTTTTTAATTCGCTGCATCGCTGCAGCCAGCGAGAGGAGAGAGAGAGAGTCGCTGGGCAGTTCGTTTGGTCTGGGTTGTGGGCGGGCAGAGAGCTGTTGTCCAGAGGGGCTTCCCTTGGCATGGACGCGTCATTAGCGCGTCGCCAAGTTAGACATAAAATTTATGAAAAACTATCACGAATCGCGGCTGCGTTTCGCTGGGTGGGCCACGCCGATGCCGCATTCACTTAATTGATTTAATAGGCCAACGATAATTCTTGTTTTTAATATTAATATAGCCTATATTGTTTTTTATTTTATTCTCGGATCAATTTTTTCATTGGTTTCTTTTTTTTTTTTTTTTTGTTGCATCATTTTGTATTTGGTTTATCAATTAATGCGCTGCATTTTATTGTTAAGCACATTAACGCAGTCACGCGTAGGCCAACACCAGCCGCTGAATACCCTTTCCCATGCCCTCCGCCGTGCCAACATGGCCAGATAATTGCGTGTGTGGCCGACGAGGCTGAACTGCGTGTAAATTTTAATCCAATTGTGTGCAGCCAAAAGTGTGCAGCCCACAAATGCAAACAGGCAACACACACACTCACGCACTTACATGCTTATATGTGTATTTATTTTTGCGTACAGCTTTTCCAGCTGAATGCATTTGATTGTATTTTTCATTGAGCTACATGACCCACCACAAGCCGCATCGATGGCCACGCCCACTCTGTGGAGGGCACCCAATCAGCTGCCCACGTGGCGCTGTTCATTGCATTTGCCAGCCAAATTTGTTTTGGCGCATTTATCGTTATGCATTTTATGCTCAAAGGTGAAACACCAACAGCAACAACAACCACAATAAAATCAACAGATACAACAAAACCCATCAGAATTGGTCATGTTACAGCATTCACAATAGACAAAGCAGACACAGCTTCAAAATGAGCATATTCACTGAGTGTTTGAGTGCATTTGTGTTAGATAAAGCTTAAAGTGTGAATTATTGAATTGCACAGAATTACGAATGACTCTGCTGAGAGAACAGCATATATACATGTATAGTCTCTCTTCTCTCACTTACTCACTTACTCACTTACTCTGTCAGACTACTCAGTATTGCCATTATTGATTCTATACCTGTTAATACTCTCCCTCTCTCTTACTCACTGTCTGTTGCCCCTCGCCATTCACCAATCTTCCACTGTCCACATCAATATCTTAAGCTCTCTCTCTCTCTCTTCCTCTCTATCTGTGTTCCTCTATCTCTCAACCTCTCTCTCTCTCTCTATCTCTTTCTGTCCCTCTGTCTGCCCCTCCATCGCGCAATCATTAATTGTTCCTGTCAATATCTTAAGATCTCACACTGCCTTTCTCTCTTATATTTCAAATTAATATAAAGACAATTCTTTCTTTTTAATCACTTAGATTAAATTCTAATCTGAGTAAATGAAAGAAAATGAAAGTATACATATATTTGTAAATCTTAATATAATATTTAAATTCTAAATTTCGTTATATCAATAGTTGACTTAACTCACGAAGCTCGTATGAAACATCATCTCATATATGCATTCAAGTTTTCAGCTTTAAAATTTAGCTCTTTAATCTCGAACACCTCTTACACTTATACTAGGTAACACCTCAAGGGAGCTAACAGCAACAGCTGTAGAGTATCTCTTCAACTTCTCACCTCAATTCGGCTAGCTTCGCTTGCCTTTGCTGCTCTTTACTTTGTTCTTGGTGTTTCGCTTCCCTCAGCGCACGACATTCTCACATTCTCATTTATAATTCCGCTTAAATGCTTTCTAATAATTTCCGCATAATTCATATCGATGAACGTTTTATGCGGTACTTACGATAAGGGCAATGCCGCTGTGCGACGAACTGCGCCGCTTCTGGCTGTTGTCCTGGCTGTTGTTTGCTCACCAAACAAACAACACGTACTGCCACACACACACACACACCGTCGCTTACACACACCTAGGCTATGTATTCATACTCGATTGATAACCTTAATAAAATGCTTCACATTATGCCAATCGATTGCACACCATGAATGTGTTTATCCTTTGCCTTTGCCTCGCTAAAGTCCACGCTTGCCTCGCCTAATACAGCGGCCCGTGGCTCGGTGGGGCTCCGGGCTCAACTAGATGTTGGGGCTGGCACATCAATGCCGGCTGTTGCCAAAGCGCAACAATGACGAGGAGCTACGGCAGTAGCAGCAGCAGCAGCTAAAATTCGAACGGTGCCATGTTCGTATACCTTGTTGGCCTCCAGCCTGCTCCATCTGCCGCTTACACCGCCACGCTCATTTAGTGCTGGCTGGAGCTGGGCGGGTCTTGTGGGGGGCGGGGTCTCGGCAATTGTGCAAAAAGTGCCAATAAAGCACATTCTTTGTTCGGCTTTGGCTTTGGCTTCGGCTCGCAAAGTGCTCAACAAAGCGGGCGGGCCGGGCCAGGATAACGTGTTACGCTAGCTTACGCCTGTCTGTCAGTCAGTCAGTGTGTGTGTGTGTGTGGGTGTGTGGGTGTGCCTGAGTGTGCAAGGATAATAATAATAACGTATGAATAGGTAAAAACGTTGGCGCGCTGTGCTCAACGATCTAACCAGGAGACAGAAGGCAGGAGGCACGAGGCCAGAGTCTCATCACAGTATTCTAGTTGGCCATTGCCTGCGCTTGATTGCTTAGCTGTTGTGTCCATGTGAGTGTGTGAGTGTGTGTGTTGCCTGATTGTTTGCCTTGCCCTGAATGTGGCTGAGGTGCAGCGACATACACACACACACACACACACACACACACATGCACGCACACCTCATTGATTTTATTGTGTTTTTTGCAGAGCATTCAAAGTGCTCATAAAAATGCCCACACAATAAAAACGATGATGCGGCTGATGATGACCCGACTCCAGGGGGCATCAGAAGCAGAAGCAGCAGCAGCAGCAGCAGAAGCAGAGCCCCATTCACACAATGGACACAACCTGAACTAAGATATTTCGAATGGGCCTCCTCCATCCATGCCTTGCCCATTCCAGCTGCCAACCTGATGTCTATTTTCGTCAGCTTCTTCTTGGCCTCGGCTGCTGCTTCAGGTCGAAAATAAATAGTTGTTGCCATGGCTCTGGGTTGGATTTCAAGCATCCGTCAGCCGGCTCGTCAGCCCTTTATTGTGGAGACACGTCGGCGGCGAGTGGGTCAGCCTAATGAGCTCAGTCAGCAAATGGATTTTTGTAACTCATCCGAGTGCCGTGCAAATGCCAATGTTGTTGCTGCTGTTGCTGCTGCAGCTGCAAATAATGAAAAATGCATTTTCAAACTCTCGCTTTTCGAGAATATGCGATTCCAATTTGGCAGGCAAATGCATTTCGGGCTGGCACAGCTTGTGCAACAATGTTGCCGTGTTTTGTTGCAGCAGCAGCAGCAGCAGCAGCAGCAGCAGCAACAGTCTCTGGTGTTAATTTGTTAGCACATTGCAGTCCGGGCAGACAGTGATTAATTACAACCCAAGTCCAAATATAGACGAGCCGGCCAAGTCATTGCTGCCTTTAAAGTTAATTAGTTGGAATGCTCAAATAACAAATTTCATAAAATCACTCCCAAAAATAAATACTTCCACTCACGTATGCTATATACGTCTGTAGGTGAGTCAAATACTTTCATAGGCTGGCTGTCACCTCTCCTCTTCTCTCCACTCCTCTTCTTCTCCTTCTCCTTCTCCTTCTCCACTCGCTATGCTGGCGCTTTACCTGCGCGCATAAATTTAAAATCCGTCCTGACCACAATTTGCGCATTAAATCATTTCCAGGCCATTTCACAGCACTGGGCGCCACCGCAACGCCGCATTCATTCATTCATTCATTCATTCATTCACACACACTCACTCACTCACTCACAGTCAGTTATTCGTTTCGATTTGCAGGTGAGCAGCCGCCTGGAATGCTGCACGAAATATGCAAAAATTATACAGACCAATGCATGCAGCGCATTGAGCATTGAGCATTTGGGGATTGAGAATCGGAGATTGGGGATTGCGGATTGGGGATTGGGCATTGGCAGCGGATGCAGTAGGCGAGTAGCTGCTGCTGTTGCTGTTGCTGGAGGCCACTTCAAATATATCACGCGTGAAGTGTCTGTCTGGCTCGCGTGATTGACAAACGCCACCAGCTACCGTTCGCCGACCGCCGACTGCTGCCTGGGCTGGCTGAGGTGCATGCAACGTTTTAGAAAAGATAAATTTAAGTAATTGTCAATATTTCAAGCGACGTAATTGCTGCCCCGTGGCTGGCTGCTGACCAGTGTTGCAAAATAAAATAAATGCCAGGCAGCTCAACTCAAAAGCAAAGGCTCGAGCATGCCCCTTGGACGCGGTTCGCTTCAATTCATGCTGCGGCTTTATGCAGCTGCAGTTCTACTATGCAAAGCCCTCAACCCTCAGCCATTTGCGCACTTGACGTTTTACCAATTTGCTGCATAACACTTCCTTTTTTATTTATTATTTTTTCTGTTGGGTTTTCCAACACTTTTTTGCACTTTTTGCTGCACTGCAGCAGACAATTTTGTTGCGTGTTAACAACTGCAACAATTTAGGTTTAATTGATGCCCGCTGCAACGCTGAAGTGTCGCCGCTGGCAGAACGCAGGAGCAGCAGGAGGAGGAGTAGGAGGAGGAAGCAGGCATTTGGCTATTGTGCAAGCTCCAACCATATACATATGTGTAGGTTAGAGTGAGGGGAGGGTGTGAAGAGGATGACTTTTTTTTGGTCACACTGCTTCCGCTTGACGAGTTGTTAGATAAAAGCTATTTACATGTTGTTATTTATGATTTTGCAGTTAAAATGCGCTGTGAAATATTTGCGGCGCTGCTCGTTGCTGCCGAAGGACTCCACTTCGGGCTATATTACGCATACGTCATGTTGTGCGCACTTCACATTCCGTTTATTTATATAGCTTTAAAAGTTGCAGCACTTGTTTCACTTGTTGTTTATGTTGCTGTTTATGTTTATGGACTGGCCAGCGCACCTTCGGCCACGTCTGGGCATATGCCGCCCGACGGGCAACAGTTGCACAGCAGCCCGGCTGGTCAGCACAACAAACAGGAAAAAGTTTCCCCTATCCTCAGTCCTGGGACTATAAACTTGCGCTGGGGCATTATCGAACACTAATCCATATATGAGCATATTACATGGGGGATAATAGCGCCCTCAGCGCCCTGTTCAATCCGGTTCAGCTCTGCTCCAGCAACTTTATTACTTTATGCTGACTCACGAAGTGAGTGGAAGCTCATGGAAACTCATGCAAAGGTTGGCTTGTTGATTTATCGCCAGGGTTGGCTGCTCTTCACATGTGTGCGCACTTTTTCTATGTGAATGCCCCACTGTGCGCCCGGGCACCCAGGCACCCAGGGCGTATGATGAATATGTAATTCCCGTGTTATCCACTGCGTTGAACTTTGATTTACTAACTGCGAAATAAATATTAAATTTTCAATTACAACGACTAAAGACTAAACAGCAGCAGTAACCAGGCAGCCAAGCAAGGCAGCCATCGCTTTTTCCATGCAATTACCTTCGCCTTTGGCTACAGGACACGCCCTGTCCTCACACGTGGCTGGCATCCTGGTTGCTGTCCTGGTGGCTAATGGCGCGAACACTGCTGCATTGGCCAGGACTCTCGTTGACTTTGACTTTGACTGCCGCCTGGACTTCGGACTTCGACATGGTGTCTCTATGCTTCGACAGGCAGCGAGCTGCAGTTAGTTGTTCTTGTTCTTGTTGCTGTTTTAGTTTGCTGCCATTAAAGGAAATTGTCTGTAAAAATGTGGCCGTATTTCTTTTTGCAAGGTACTTAAAATTAAATTATTGGACACATTAACGTCTTGACTTTTGCCGTGAACGTAGACGTAGATGTCGACGAGAATGTGAATGTGAATGGGAATGTGAATGGGAGTGTGGCTGCGGCTCCTTTCATTCGTGATGCTGCACGGTGGTTGCTATGGCGCAAGTAAATGCCACGTAATGACGTCATTAAAACAAGTGAAATGTGCTTTTATTGTGACGACTGCCAGCCGTGCGGGGGGGCGCCGGGCACTTTTCAATTTTCTATATTTTGCGATTGCAAAATCTCATGCACATTGTCATCAATCTTAATAAAGTTAACAGCGCGACAAGTTTTATTAAAGCCAATTCGGCGCCAGTCGAAAGTGTCAATGTGTGCGTGTGTGTGTGTGCTTGTGTGTGTGTGTGTGTGTGTGTGTGTGTGTGTGTCTGCTTAAGGTGTTTTCGATCCTGAGTCTCGATAATCACAAATCCCTAGTCAGCATGAGTCAGCATTATCCAACAAATGCTCATTAGCATAAGCAACTGGCATCAAGGACTCATTCATTCACATTCACATTCACATTCGTATTCACCATCGCATATTGAATTGAAATCAATCGAATCTATCGCAACAGGTTGCACGTCAAGAGTCTCTATGTGTGTGTGTGTGTGTGTGTCTGCCACGCCCCTCATACAAATTGCCAGCCAAATTCCGCCAAACGAAGCCAACTGACAAGCGACAAATGAGGCGTAAATGAAATTAAACGCAAGCGCGAAAATTGCAACGCTTTTATTGGATTATTGGCAGATGCTGTTATGCGAGAATGTCTGAATGTGTGCGTGTGTGTATGAAGAACAATGTGTGAATTGTAAGCTCATTTGTTGAATTAGCCTTAAGTGAATTTGTCTTAAACACGCTGCATACAAAATACTCCAGGCCTGCCTCTCTCCATTCAGGGCTAATCAAATTTTTAGCTTGAAAAGGCTAAAGCAGTGAAGGCGTAGAGGCACTTTAAATGCTGCCCGCAGCAGCAATTGCCAACTTTTCATGCATTCCTGTTTAGGACAGTCCACGTCACAAGCAATCACACATATACCCCCACACACATACACACACACAGAGACTGTAGGCAAATGTCTGCAACTGTTTATTGTTGATAAATTGCTGCTGAGGAATTAGTGGGAACTGCAACGATGATGGAAGAGCCGTTGCTGTAGCTGCTGTAGCGAGTCGCTTCCAGTTGCTGTCAAGTGGCTGTGGGCAGCTTAACTGGGCAAACACCTACGACCACGCCCCATAGACCCACAGTCCCACACTAGCAATGCTATAGCAGCTGCTGCGGGCTTCAGACTTCGCAATGTTTTTAGAAAATGCAAATTTTTGCCTGGTCCAACTTGACCAGCGTTCAGCTTGAGCCGGAGCCAAAGTCAGAGCCGTAGCCGGAGCTGAAGCTTGGCTAGGCACGCAAATCTTTATGCCTGCCGGACTGCAGAGTGACACATGTCGGCAGCATGGAATCAGAATCTGTGCGTTTTATTTCGGACAGCCCAACGAGCTATGGCCGCAGCCAAACGCAGATAGTCCTTTCATTAAGCACACACACACACACACACAGACATGGCAATAGTTATATATATTCATGCCATATATATCGTGCATGATCTGAGCTGGCAAGCGGGCATAATAAAGTTAGTCAATGCTCGGGGCAGTGACAAGTTTTTTGGCTTGTTTGGCATTTATTTAGTTTTAGTTTTCGTTGTAGTTTTAGTTTTCGGCACACACAAACAAAAATAAACAAATAAACGAAATGAGATGCAAATTTGAATAACTGCGAAATGCAATTGAGGTGCCTTTTAGTTTGTCAACTACATCATAATCAGCTCTCATTTATGTATGTATATCTGGCCAAATGGCTCTTTAGGCTTTAAGCATGAGCGTAGCGATACGCTCAGGTATTAACCTCTTATAGTTATCTAAGACCAGAACTTGCCCATAAATTGCCAGCAAATCGTTGCGCACAGCGCATAAATCTTCGATTGTCCACTTCGCCTTTCTTTTCTTTCTCTTTTTTTTTTCTTTTTGGCTAAGCGGAAATGTCCAATAAATTGTAATTTTTCCTAAGCTCCCACTCAGTTTTACTCTCCCTCTCTCACTCGCACCCTGACTATCTCTTCCCCTCTCTCTCTCTCTCTCTCTCTCTCTCTCTCTCTCTGTCTCTGTTAGTTGCAGCTCAATCATCGTTTAATATTTATGTGCTGTTCGATTGTGAAGTTTATGGGATTTGTTGAAGAGTTCTACTTGGCCCCGTCGATAATTGCAGCGTTTGCCCTTCGACTGACGCCGGGCTGCAGGTGTTGTGTGACCCGAATTTATTGTGTATTCTGCAAAACGGTCGATTTGTGCCCAATTGGCTTGATTAGCTGTTATTTATGGCATCGCTTATTGGGTTTACGTGTGACTGAAATCATTCCCTTACATGCGCATACACATAATATAAGAACAACCAGAAGATGTTATTTCGAAGTGAAGAAAATACTTCAGGGAATAGACTAAGGAAGTTATTCAAGTATCGTTATGTTAGAGAATATATTAAAAAAAGAAAATTATCAACATGTTAAAAAACTTTATGCTCATTTTGTTTTGTTTCTGTTGTAGCCATAAAATATTGAAATGAGTGTAGAAATTAAGATACACTGATCTAACCTATTTATGCTACAGCACGTACATAGGAAAAACTTTGGTAGATTACTGCTTAATGTATTTAAAGTATATTTTTAAGAAATCAAACATCAGCTAGACATAATATTGTCATATTCAAGGAATCAGCACAGAAAACATTTAGTTTCTATCTTTTTGTTATGCATCTAAAAGACTTGAATTGAAGTTTCTCAAATTTATTATATCATAAGTAAAAGCTTCGTTTTGTAAAAATATGTATTTAAAAAAACCTATGAATCTTTTACTGTAACGAGCAGCAATATCAGTTGTCTGTATAATTTATTTATACATTTCTATACAGATTATGTATGCCCAGCTGTTTCGAGATGGGAAAATATAGTACAATATTGTTTAGTTCTTTTTATCTGTACTCTATTCAAGTTGTTAAGGAATATTTTTCAGGTACTAGAATTAATATTATTATGTCTCATTCTTATCTCATATTCTATCTCCCTCTCTCTCTCACTCTCTCCCTCACTCCTTCTAAAATCAAGTTTAAATTTCATGCGTTTACCCCACACATTATTTGATACAATAGAAATTTGAATTTGTCTTATCGAGATAACATCTTTATAGAGAGATTTTATTATTTGTATTCAATTTGCGGCACATATGGAAGATATGGTCCATCAATGTCGTCTTGTTTCACGATATCTGCGACATCAAATTATACACAATGCGGCGAATAATGAAGCAATTCTTTTTGATTTTGTAAACCCCGACGCACTGACTGACTAGTTCGCTTTTTGATAGGTTTAATGCTTCGACTGTGTGGCATTGTGCCTTCATTAAGCGGCAAGTGGCGCATTCTGCGCATATGTTGCATATCCTTTTCGCCCCCGTTTCCATGTGGGCGGGCAGCTTCATCGCATAAACGTGTCACATCAAACAACATTGATTAAAATCTAAAATGAAATAGTAGCTGAGCTGAACTGAGCTGAGCTGAGCTGTGAAGCAGCCGCAGCACGTACACACAAGTACTCAGTGGAGATGGAGGAGAATAACTCGTGGCAATCTCTAAGTGAAAATCCTTTTTCCTCTCTCTCTCTCTCTACGAGGGCAACTACAATTCAAATTTCAATCAAATGCGACTACAATACCCAATACCTTTTGGGCACATATGTGTTGACCACAAAGTATTGTATCATTCGCCAGTGCGCCCGCATCTCCGAAATCAAATCAAAGAGTAGCCACAACAACAACAGCAACAACAAAATGAATGGAAAGGAAAAAAGGATGCAGGATAAAGGAAAAGGGTGCTGCATAAAATTGCCAACTATTGGCAAAAGCGTATTCGCCAGCGCCCATAAAATCAGATACAATTTTCATTACCTTATGGCCGCACATTATCGGCATGCGGCCATCGTCTTTGGTGGCTCGAGCTGGAACTAGCGCTGGAACTGACTCCGACTCCGACTCCCGAATGGACACAATGTGCTGCTGATGACGTTCAGTGCAGAGCAGTTGTTGTTGCTGTTGTTGTTGTTGATGATGCTTATTGTGCGCTCTATGGCGCTGACCATAAAAAACGAGTGAATGCCGCAGTCGAGTGGTCTTAACTACCAAATACCCTGCAAACAGCTGAAGCAAACTTTATTATATCATTTCGATCAATTTTTATGCAATACAATTTATTTCCTGATATGCAAAGTCTTTTTAAATATATATAAAATATTTAAGCTATAACCCTATATACCTGGCTCCATCAATGAGCATTGGCTATAGGGTATTAGCAGATAGCATTTTAACGTGTGAACGGGACAGCGCGAGCTTTTGTACAACAAACGACAAACGGAAAGTGTCCAACAGGAAATAAGCAGCAGCAGCAGCAGCAACAACAAATGCGACAACGGCGACTTAGTCTAGAACTCGAATTTGGACTGGGACTCAGTCTAGGAGTTGCCCAAAATAAAAAGGGTAATAATTTTATCTCGCATTCAGATCAGACACACGTCCGTCTGCCGTCCACTCCACTCCAAGTTCTCCAAGCATTGTGCACGCTCCTGTCCAGCTTTAGCCTGTTCGCGTATTGCTTTTTTCTACTTTTTTCCGTTTTTTTTTTTTTTTTTTTCATCTTTTTTTTACGTATTTGCCGCATCCTTGTGGCTAGTTATGTGTGACACTTCAAAAGGCTGCTTGAAACTTTGTCAACATGGCCAGAGCTTATGAATAACCGAGAGCTACCCCAAGGCTCCATCCCATTCCCGTCCCATCCCGTCCCGTGCCGGAACGCATTCAATTACATGTACCTCAGACAGCGGTAAGCAGGCAGCTGCCAGCTGTGATAAAGTGCGGCCCACTATTTTGGACGCGGACGCAGTATATAGAGTACGTGGCTTTAGTGGGGCCAATCTATCAACATAATTGATGGCATCGATTAGTTAGAAATTTTTGCGTGGAGACAAACGGCGTAGCTCAGTGCACAAATCGTCGATTAATTAAATATTTACTTCGACAAGCTCGCTTTTTGGCAATTAATTTGACCAAACGAATCGACTAGCTGATAAACCCTTCCACAGCTGCCGCATCTTTGTGTTCGGCTAATGAAGTGCCGTTTGCGACGATAAAATGTCCCTGCTCGAGAGGAAGCCCCCCTCGGCTACACGTTTAGCTCTTATGCATCTCGTGTTCAACTGCACGGAAAAAAGTGCAAAAGCAACGCAAACGGATACGGAGACGGAGAAGGAGACGGAGACTGAAACTGAGACTCTGACTGGAGCGAGGCGTTTATTATATATTGTATTATGTATTTGTGCCCTAAACGCGACTGAGTTATTGGGTATGGCAAAGTGCGTTGTCGCCAGACTGCGGCGCGCCAGGCTCATCAACGCTCCGTGCACTACGCCGGGAGGGCTATAAACACACCAGGGGCACCGACGCCGCATAATTTTGCCATAACATTTCGTTTGGGCCCCCGGCTCTGCGTCGGGCTACCTTGAAGCGCAATCGAGTCACTGCATTGTCGCTGAGTCGCTGACGTTGTCCTGCCCCAGCCTCAGCACGGCCTGATGTTTGTACCTTGGTGCCATAAAAAGGAAACGGGCCAAGCATTGGCGTCGACGGCGAATGGAAATGCGAATGCTGAAGCTGAGTTGCTTTCCATGTATCGTCCTGTTGGCTGCTTGACAAAATCCAAAAATGTCCTGCTGCTAGCCGAGTTCAAAGTCAATTGTAATTTTTATGGCGAATGCGACACATTATGATATATATTTCATACGAAAATATGCCCTAAGCTAAATGAAAACTCTTTGCGTAACTGAACTGTAATAAGAGCAGCAACTCAATAATGAAGTATTTTGACGTCAGTCAGTTTTATAGTTAAAAACTCTGATGTATCTATAAAAGATATATTTAACATACAAAATAATCTAAATATAGAAGATGTATTTTATATTATTTTGTTTGCCAATCTTCTCATTTGCATTCTTTCCATACCACATTTCTAACTCATTCTGATTTCGATAAAAAAAAACAATAATCATGAATAAGCAACCCCAGCACTTTAATATTTTTTCATGCACATTCCCAACATAACTCCAGATCTGCATTTAGCGTGTTATCTATAAGTTTGACTGCCAGAAAATTCAATTAAATTTAGCTTTTCACATAATTGAAAAAAAAGCAAACAAAAAAAGAAAAACTGTTTAGCAAAAACTCCAAAGCTTATTAAGACCAAGAAAACTAGCCGAAAAGGTAGGGCTGCACGTGAACAACCCTGCTGGAAGAGCGCTCATTAAATCCTTTAAAAAAAAAGTACGAACAAAACCCGCGTTAATCCCATTAAATGGCTGAGCTTCAAAAAAATTCCCAGAAAATTGTTGAAAAATATTTAAAAGAAATCAGTGCAAGTGCCCAACTTGACGATACCTTCATTATTTTGATGCTTGATTTAACCTGACGCCGTCAACTGGGCCTGGCCCTTATCAGCCCATTCTGGAGAGCATAAAGCAGTCGGGAGAGGGTTGCCCGAGCTATTGGGTAGTTTGCTCAAACAACACGTTGTTTTCATTGCTCATTAGCGGCGACAGCGCGAGTTTAATTAGCATTGACGTTACGTCTGATTCTTATTACGGCCCGAAGAGAAGGGTTAGAGCCAATTGCTGCTGGCAGTTGCTGCCAAACTTCCACATAATTAGGGGAAACGGTTCAGCACTCAGCAACACCTTGGCCAAACAAAAATAAAGCGAAAAAAGTGGCCAAGAAAAATGTTGCAACGCTTTGATTCAATCAGTCCCGCCCCCTCGAATGAACAACAAGAATCGAGGGTTGCCCGAGCAAAAACTAATTGCCTTTTCGACATGCATTTAATCTCTATTAGAGTACACGAAATTGATAGAAAAGTTGTGCTTGGACCCATGTGTGAAGACTCCTGCTCCCTGGAGTCTCATGCTCGTGTCCAGAATCCAGTGGCTGCTCCTGCTCCTGCTCCTGTCTATTCAGTCAGTCCAGCCGGTCCAGCTCGTCTAGCTCGTCCTGCAGCTGTGCAGCACCTTTGCTCTTTGCTGTTTCATAAATTATTAAGGGGTTTGTTGGCTCTTTTTGTCCATTTTGGCATTTAAAACAAATTGTTGTTGTACGTTAGTTCGATTATTTGCCAGAGAGGGTGGCAAAAAAGTTTTCTGTGTGTGCTGATAATGACGGAAGTCATCACGTCTGACGGCCAGATCAAGTTCCAGCTCCAACTGCAACTCCAGCTCCAACTGATAGATGCGAATTGGCTGGAAGGTGTGAGCACGCCTCTTACATATCAATAACATTTTAGTTTGGCTCACGTGAACAGGAGGCCAGGAGCTCCCTTGATAGTCCCTGGTGTGTGCAGCAGCTGTGTCGACTGTTGATGTCCTTTTAATTGAAGTGGCAGCAGCAGCAGCAGGAACAGTAGAGTGAGAGCTTTTGTTTCGACTATAATTTGATCAAGGAGCGGCTGAGCATTGCTGTGGCTAGTCACAACTTTGTTGCCAACCGGCGAAATTGGGAAATTTGTAAATCTTTTGGGACTGCTAACTGGAGCACACAAAAATGCAAATAAACGCGCATAAAACAATTTGAAATCAAATTTTATGATAAGGGCAAGCCGCGAGAATCCTTTAATAAACAGACAGCGGCAGGAAGCGGGGCAGCGGTACAGCGCCAAGAATTGAACACAAAATTTAAGTAGGCGCATTCCGCGTAGCCAGCCACGCCCATTAGCTGCCGTTAATTAAACCGAGAGCTGGAGAAAATCTGTTGGCCAACCACGGCGAAAGTTTTTCCATTACGGCCCGAGCTGAAGCAAACGAAATCAAAAAGTAAAAATTTATGAAGCGTTTAATTGAATTAATTAAAAGCAATAATACCTTGAAATAATTGCGCCCTAATAGAAAAAGTTTAGCATGGCTGAAGCGGCGCCACGACGACTTGCCACAATTTCCAAATGTAGCTAGAAAATGGAGTGAGTGGAAAAAGCAGACAGAACTGCAGACAGACAAAGGACAACGGACGAAGGACAACCTTTTGGCCAACACTTTCAGGCGCTGGCTTCTTTGCAGCCGCAGGCGGGGCAAGAGTTATGTGACAAATCCTGCTCACGCATCTAGCAGCCAGGCCATAAGTCAAAATTATCAACAAGATGGCAAACGTACGGCGTCAGCGGCATACAGAGCCGTGTGTCCTCCGAGTCCTGTATGTCCTTGCAGCCAGTGGCTGTGTGGCAACTGTCACGCACGTAGGCCACGCAACATTGCGAAAAATATGTCTTTGATGTCATAAATCAATTAGGATTGGGCAGCAAGTGTCCTGGCCAGGATCTGCGCCTTAACAGCAAACAACTTGCTAGGCGGCCGCCTCCTGCTGCCTTCTCTTCGGCTGAGCGCTGTTTCAAACACAGTTTCAACTTGATTTCAAGTTTTAAATGTGTCGCTGCTGCTGCGTTCAAATCAAGCGGCACAAATGAAGCAGATGAACTTGAAAAAACAATCCACACACATGCGCAGCCAAAAGTCCTTTGTTTGCTTAATTATGTTGGGAAGAGGGAGAAGGAGTGACAAACGGGGAGCGGGGAGCGGAGTCCTGCCTGGAGTGTCATGTGTGTGTCTGTCGCGTGCCTTTGTGTTAGTCTATCAAACATAATTAAGAAGTTGCACAGCCAACGCACGATTGCTTGACAATAAACAGAAGTTTAATTATTTTGCCCAGGCTCAAGTGGTGCCCGCAGGACATGAGACTGGCAGCTGATTAAGCCCAGGCTCACCTTTTGACTTATGATGAGTGCTGCTGCTCCTGGCACGGGCACTGTCTGATGTATTGCCCGATTTATGACAGCTGACAACTGACAGCTGACAGTCCGTCATTCAGTCCGCACATCATTAAAGCCCAAAGCACTTGCCGAAGGAGTTGCCAACTTTAATGCTTAATTGCCGCCCAGACAAGCAGCCGGCAGTGGGCAACACATTTGCGTAAATCAAACAATTAGTCATGCCAACTGCATTATCGGGTTGCCCAAACTATGCCAACTACATTCCTGAAATGTCCACGTTTCTTTGGCCTTCCTTAAATGTGTCCCCGCGGTGCTGTTAATGCCTCGTCTTACAAACACTGCCGGAGCAGCCGAAGGTGTTGTCCTGCACTATTCTTAATTTATGCGACATTCTCGTAGTTTTCGCCAGTTGCCTTAATAACTTCTAATATCACACACACACACACACATAACCCGACCCTTGGGGCTGTGAAAGAACTGCACAAAAGTTGTACCAGAAGAAAGAACAACTCGCCACTCGACGCATTCATTAATTTATGGTTTTGGGTCCTTGAATTTATGTACTGCACAAAAATACAATAGTATTTGCTTAAAATAAAAGGGGCTCGACCCAAGGTGACGGCCTGCCTGACATCGCACCAGACAAAGCACTGAACAAGCTATACTACTTTGCATACTCTCTAAAATATTCCCTCTGTCTCTCTCTCATATTTGAATATTTAAATTATATGATAATTAATTTAAAGAAACAGAAGTTTATTCAATTAAATTATTATTCCTCATTCTATAATTCTATCTTAAGATATTTGAGTCTTAAGACGAGTTTCATTAATTGATAGATAGATTTTTTTTAAAATCAATTATATTTGTTTTGTAGATAAAGCATTTGGTATGTGTATTTCATACACAATATAAACTAATAAAATTTGGAATAGAATGTTTTTAAATTTTTGACAATGCTTCATTAGCATCAAGTTTATTTTCAGTTCCACTTAAGTTCGATTTATAGCCTGACAAACCTCTTTAGAGAACGTTGCTAACGAACTGGGTTAGAATATCTGTTGAATTGATTGGACTGCTGGCTAAATAAATTGCATAAGAGCTGCTGTCGGGCTTTGTGTTCCGTGTGGTAACCACACAGAGTTCGCTGCCCCGGAACTGACAGCATTACAAAACTCTCCCAAAGCAAACTGCCGCCCCGCCCCTGCCTCTGCCACGCCTCTTGATTAACATGAACAGCATTGCAATTGTGCAACTTTTTGTGCGACTTGTTCTAAGTGGACGGAAACTCGTTTGGAAGACTCTAAAGCTTGTTTAAATTTAACATTTTATTAGCGACTCACACCTGGTGACGCAGCCGTGCTGAGAGCTGGGAGCTGGAGCTGGAACTGGAGCTGGTAGCAGCGCAGTCGCTGTGGAACGTAGAAGCTCTGCTCGCTTTCGCCCGCATTTCGCGTTTGATAATCAAAATCAAGTCGTCGCCGGCGCCAGCTTCGGCTCTGATGATGGCCAAGTTCAGTGCCCTCGAATTGTGTTGACGCTCTTCGATCGTTGTTCGTTTAATGTTTGCATCGAAATTGGGTTAAGCGTGCCCAGGTACACACAAAGAACATGCTGCGAATCGACTGTTGCATGATCCGCGGACCCAGTGGATAAGGTAATCTTTGTGTGTAGATTGCTTAATCCATCTGTCTGCCGATTGCCACAGCGTCAACAACATGAAAAGGCAATTAGCCCAGATCGAAGCCAGAAAATCAAACGTACAACACGTAGGCCATATGAAAACCTGTTAACATTTCAATGACTTTGAACTTTTTGGACTTTTGGTTTTTGGTTTTTCTTCTGTTTGCTGGCTGCATTTGCATATTGATTGTTGTTAGCTTGACCCATTTACCGTGAAGCACTTGGAGCTGTCGAGGTGCTAGTGGTGTTTGAAGCCCACGCCACTTCCACTTTCGTTGGAGCGCGACTTTCTTTAACAATTGCCCATCGATGGTTATTGTTGGCCCTCAAGCTGGGCCCCAATGCTTCGTCGGATTTGTCAGAGCTTGCTGTGGACGCTGCCTCCGCCGTTGCCTCTGCCGCTGTCTCTGCTACTGCTGCTTTGTAACCAGTTTAATGGCGTTAACGTCTGCGTCGACGTATATTCTGAACGCCAACGTTGCGCGGACGCCGACGCCGACGCCGACGCTGATTCTCGGTTGACTTTTTATAAAAAGTCTTTGGCCAACTTTCTTGAGCTTCATTCGCGTCTCAGCCGCGATCGCTAACGTCTCGTGCAGAATGAAAGCAGCGCTCTACTTCTTGTCTCTGCTGGCTAGTGCCAGCTTTGTGTATTCCCTGCCGTCTCTTGGTGCTAAGAAAAATGCGCTGCCCACTTCGTTTGCCAGCGAGGCCTCGCAGCTGATTGCCACGCAGCTGCTGAAGTATAACAAAGACATCGACGCCAACCAGGTGTATTCACCACTGGGAGTAGCAACCATTCTGGCCGCGCTGGCAGAGGGAGCCGATGGCGAGACCTACGCAGAGTTTGGCCAAGTCTTTGGCTTTCCGAAGGAGCGACAGGCACTGAGAGCAGCCTTTGAGCAGGCTTTGGCCGGCTTCCAGAAGCGAGATACAGTCGGCGCGTTGCCCTCGTTCCAGACCTGGTTCTATGTCTATCGCAACAACAGCGTGCGTGAGGACTACAAGCAGCTGCTGCAGCGTCACTACTACGCCGAGGTAAAGGACATCAATAGGGTGGAGTCGGACTGGCAAGAGCAGAGCAGCTTGTCGCTGGAAGGAAGCGGAACGGATGGGGAGAGCACAGAGCCCAGCAATAGCAAAGATGTCATCGGCTTTGAGACACTGAAGCGCATTAACCTGGACGACGATGCTCCCATTGGCATTAGCGAGGACAACTATGGCGAGGAGGTAATCAACAAGGAGGCCTCCAAGTTCGATCGCGAGGTGGATGACAAGCAGTATGTGGAAAAACCAGTTGCCTTAGTCGAGGCAGAGCAGCTGCAACTGCAGCGAGAGCGGGAGCAGCTGACCACCGAGCAGGCGGCAACGGATGCCGATAGCAGCAGCACTGATGCACCAGTGGAAAAACTAGAAAAACCAGCTGATATTGCCCTGACAGTTAAGGAAAATGTTGCCGAGAAGCAGCAGAACAAGCGCAGCGATGCCAATGCCGAACAGAATCCAAATATGGAGGAGAACGAGACGGTGCAGGAGGATGAAAAGCTGCGCAAGCTGCTGCCTAACGTGCCGAGCACTGCTGCCAACCAGGTGACCGCCAATGAACCCGAGAAGGTGCGCCTGCCCCTCGAGAAACTGGAAAATGCTGTTAAGACAATGGTCAAGGAGGGCGCCGACGAGATTATGATTGCGCTCGAGTCGCATCTCAGCTCAGTGGCTCGGGTATGTTTCAAGTGCAGAACCTTCTGGTGAATTTTCATGAAAACTAACTTTACTTCACTTGCTTATCATCTCAGGTGTATGGTGCCCGCAGTCTGTTCCGCAAGGATGACATTGCCTGTGCCCTGAGCGCCAACGCCATAACGGGTCGAGCCAATGATGCCAAGACTAAGATGCTGCTCTTCAATGGACTGTACTTCCACGGCAGCTGGAGTCAGCCTTTCTATCAGCTGCGCGATGGCAGAGACGAGTTCTTCTTTATGACCAACGATGACGCCATGAAGACGACCATGATGCACGCCCGTGGCAAGTTCAATGTATCCGACTTGCCCCACTTGAAGGCGCGCCTGCTCTCCCTGCCCTACGAGAATGAGCAATACAGCCTCTGCATTGTGCTGCCCAACGAGCCCGAGGGCCTGAGCGAGGTGATCGCACAGTTGCAGCCCAGCGACTACAAGTTTGCACGAGAGAACATCCTTCTCAAGGAGCTGCATGTGACGCTGCCCAAGTTCCAGGTGATGGAGACCTCGCGCTCTGAGTCAATGCTAAAGCAGATGGGTCTGAAACGTCTCTTCTCCCGCTCCGAGGCACAACTCAATCTGCTGTCCGAGGACGAGGATCTGCACATCGATGAGATTGTGCAATTTGTGAGCGTGCGTGTCGATGAGGACGGCAGCAGCACCAATTCCCTAACAGCAGGCAACATTCAAGGCCGTTCGCCAATTGCCGCCGAAGCAGCTGCTGCGTTGCCGCTGCCAGAGCCGGAGCCGGAGCCAGAGCCAGGCGTAGAGCGCTTCGATGTGAATCGTCCATTCGCCTACTTTATTGTGGACTGCAAGAATCAGATTGTGCTTGCCTCGGGCAAGGTATACGCACCCGAATCCATCGATGAGCTGCCTGTGTCCATTGAGGTGGAGCTGGAGCAGTCATAGATAGATTTTCCCACATCAATCGCTAGCTCTTAAGTTCGTAACGAATTTTCACCGATGCGCTTCATGCAATTTTCATAATTCTAAGTGCTCACAAGCAATAAACAAGAATTTCATTTTCTACAAAAAAAAAAAAAAAAAATGATATGAAATGGAATCCTGCCGATGCCGCCTCTGATTTTCCCAGCCACTTGAGCAGACGCAGTCTAGCGGACTCGGCGTCCATTTACTGCGCAATCAAAACAACAATTAATTCGCTTACTCGCTGACTAACAACAACAATAACAAGCGACTGGCAGAGCAGCAGCAAGATCAACCCTCAGGATTCAATTGTCTGTCTGTAATATGAAATGTATCTGGCTGTGGGCATCGCTAATTTCCGTGCAGCAAATTTGTCATTGCAGTTGCCACGAGAATGGCAAAGGGATTGGGGGTTGGTTCGGTGTGTGTGTGTGTGTGTGTGTGTGTGTATGCCGTGTGTCTGCTTTGTTGACTTTACTCGGAGTTCCATCAATTCTCAGGCTACTCAAGCGAAAGCGAAAGCGGCGCATCCGACACGTGCCCCTGGCAGCCCTGGCAAATCGGACAGCCTTCCCTTCAAGTGGTCAATGGGCTGCAATTAAAAGTCTCATTAGAATGCATGATGTCTTCTTTTTTGCCAACACCCAGCTAAGGTGGCCAGCCAGGTTCTAGTTCCAGCTACCACGCGCCCAGCACTCGCAGCAGAAGGCGAAACACAACACTGAAATTTGTTGTCTGAGAGCAAAGACGCAGACTCGAATGCGAATGCGGGGAGCTGGCGCCAGGCTGGCGGGCGCCAAGAGTCAGAGGTAAAAACAGGAGTAAATGCGTACCATGATTATAGTGATGACGACTGCCACCCCAGCCTCCAGCTCCACCGCCTCCTGCTGGAGACGCCGACCGACTCCTCGCCTGGCTGCTGCCAGCCGAGCAGACGATGATGTTTCATCTTTTCCACATGAAAACTCACGTAACAAAAATTATGATAATCATAACTTTTTTCCTATTTGCTTTTTTTTTTCCTGTGGACTTTTTCCTTTGGCTCTTTGTTTTGCTAGCCACTGGACAAAGGAGTCGCTGGCGTTTGCTAAGGTATTTTTGGGCCAGGCTGGCGTCTGGCGTTCGCCCTATTTTTACCAAGTCTTGCATATAAATCAATGCTGCCAGATATGCAGAGTAGCCCCGAAAGGTATACAAGATTTATAAGGGCTGCTTTCTTTTTAGCCACATTTTTTTTCGTCGTCAACTCGTTTAAGCATTGTTCAACATAATTCGCATGAATAAAAAGTGAGTATCTCTTGTTTTGTTGAACAGTGTTAGTTTCCTAGGACTCGCACACTTGGCTACGCTCGGCTGTAATGAATAAAAAAAAAAAAAAAAGTAGAGTTCTTTGGGATAGCCCCCAGGACTAGGGACTATAGACGCTAGTCATTCGGCCTGGCATATAAATTAACCAAGACGTAATAAATTCATCCAATTGCATCAGAGACAAACATTTACTTGATGGTAATTTCAACAAAGCGTCACGCAATGCCTGCAAGATTTATTTCGATGCTTCAAGTCCCATTACAAGTGAAGTTCGACGAATTAAGAATGCGCCCGGCTGCAGGCAACAAGTGTGGGAAATCTTTGGAATTTCGAATAGGGCCAGCTGTTTTCCGAGAACTAAACCGAAACAAGACGAATTTTCTAGCGGAGGTTGACGTTTGACATTTGCAGCGTGAAAAACTAATGAACACATGTGGGCGCCAACTGATAAAGGGGAGCCGCTGCATAACTGGAGTGAGTGAGGCAATGAGTGAGAGGTTGGGTGGGTGGGTGAGCGGGAGTCGAAAAATTGGCCCATGCCTGTTTAACAGTGTAAAACAATTTTCAACTTTATTTCATCAAAATACTAAACTACTTGTATATATATATATATATTTATATATATCTACATATATATTAATTTGGTATAGTTTCGTAAATCCTGTACGCTTTGGTCACACTGCTAGAAATCCGCAAAAGCTTCTTCGTGTTTGACGGTCTTTGCCTTCGGCTTCTGCTTACCCTCGGAATGCTTATCGAAGTTCGAAATATCCTCGGCATTCGAGATGGTGGGCGTGTAAGGAGGCTGTATGGTCTGGTTAAGCAGCGGGATCCACTCCACTTCCTTGAACCACTCGTGATTCTTGATGTCCTTGTTGCCCCCAATCAAGTTACCAAATCTGTAAATACAGCTACCATTTAGATGTGCTCATGGATATGTGCTCAGCACACAGTTGACTTGCCGTTTCGATAGATCCACTTGCAACAAATGATCCACCAGATGGCGCAAGGGTCCTGAGAATCCGCTGGGCATCTTGTAGTCACCCTCACAGATCTTGTTGTACATGACCATGACGTCGCGACTGTTCGTGGCGAACGGCGAATGGCCGGCAACAAACTCGTAGATTAGAACACCAAAAGCCCACCAATCCACGCTGGTTCCATACGGCTTTGATTGAATAATCTCCGGTGGCAGATACTCGGGAGTTCCACACAGGGTCATTGTACGCGTTTCAACTTTCTTCAAGGGAAAGGAATCATTGTTATTAAGTATGAAGAAGTGCAATTTTATTTCCTGAAGCCACTTACTTTTGCGAATCCAAAATCCGTTACCTTCAGATAGCCGTTCTTGTCAAGCATAATATTCTCGGGCTTCAGATCACGATACAATAGACTGCAATAATGTAGATATTCCAGAGCGAGAAACACCTGAGCCGCATAGAAGCGAGCTTGTTTTTCGCTGAATTTACGGACTCTACAATCGAAATACGATCAAATAGATGGCTAAGATATTTCACATAATTTCAGACTCACTTGCGATGGTAGGTGAACAGTTCGCCACCCATTATAAGAGGCAGGACGAGGTAGAGACTGTCGTTATCCTTGAACGAAGATACAAGATTGACAGTGAATGGAAAGCACATTGAGTTGAGCACTTTTTTTTCGCTCATGACATGGGAGACTTGCTTAGTCTTGATAATCTGATCCTTGCTCAACTGTTTCGAGGCGTAATAGTTATCGCCTTCCTTTTCCTTGACGAGCTGCACCTTGCCAAATGAGCCAGCACCCAGGGTCGCCTTGATTATGAAGTTATCGAGACCACACGATGGCGATGGGGTATTGCGGACGAACTTCTTGTTGAACTCGTCCTTTAGCTTTTCCAATATGACACTATAGTCAACCTTCGGACTAAAGTATTGCGCATCCATAGTTGAAGCCCGCCCATTAATTTAATTTTTAATTTTTAGGTAATGTATGTAAAATTGTAAATAAATGCTCTAAGAATTTTGACTAAATACTAAATATTTTTGAGCCAAGCCAGTCAAGCAAATAAAATTCATCTAAATGAAAAATAGCGCAGGGGCTACTCCTTTCGATGATTATACAAGCTAGGCATATCGAACTATAATTTCTAGGATCTTAAATACATATGTATAAGAGCACGACTTTCCCTTGGCGCAAGTGAACAAAATCCCAGCGAAAACAAAACATATTGGAAGACCAACGTTTAAAAATTATTAAACAAGTCTGGGTGGCGATTTATTTTCGATTTCAATTTCGCTTTGGACTCAAAATTTTCAAAATTTGACAAATCTTCAATACTTGCAACAGTCGGTAAATAGGGCGGATTGATATCTTGATTGAGGATTGCACACCAATCGACGCCTTGAAACCATGGATGCGATTTGATTTCCGCGGAACCATCGGATGAGTTACCTAAACTGAAGAAGCGTGCTTCAAATACGGGCTGTTAAATGGCTCCGGAGTGCTTACCGCTTAGTGGCCTCATTCTGCAACAAATTCTCTATTAAATTTTTTAGCTGTCCCGTAAAAAACGAGGGTATTCGATATTCGCCCAAACATATTTTCGAGTACATCAATATGACATCACGATTATGTATCGAAAATGGCGAATGCCCAGCCACAAACTCATAGATCAATATACCAAACGCCCACCAGTCAACGGACTTGTTATACGGCTTAAGCTGAATAATTTCTGGCGCCAAATATTCGGGTGTGCCACAAAGTGTCGTTGTTCTACTGTCCACACGCTAAGCAGATCAGTCTTCGACATATAAATATAAGCTCAAAGACATGGCTGAAATGGAGTCTTACCTTGGTGAAACCGAAGTCCGTCACCTTAATGTAGCCGCGAGCATCCATTAAGATGTTCTCCGGCTTTAAGTCGCGATAAATCAGACTCATATGATGCAAATACTCGAGGGCCAGCAGCACTTGGACCCCATAGAACCGTGATTGCTTCTCATTAAACTTTCGCACTCTTGGTGCATAGGGGAAGGACTGTGTCTATATATTTGCAGATCTAATCGAAGTTAAGGCTACAACTCACTTGCGATGGTAGGTGAACAGCTCGCCGCCATTCACGAACGGCAGCACGAGGTACAAATAATCAAAGTCTTTGGTGGAATCGATCAAGTGCACTAGAAATGGGAAGCGAATGGAGCTGAGTACGGTCTTCTCGTTGTGCACATGAGAGACTTGTTTTAGTCGTACCAGATCGTCTTTACACATCATCTTTGCTGCGTAATAATTCTTACTCTTCTTCTCTTTAACCAACAGCTGCAACAGCCGGACAGAGGAAATGTAGACTTAATCACATAAATATGATCATCGGGATAACTCACAACAGTGCCAAAACTGCCATTGCCAATGATAGCTCGCTGAATGTAACTCTCAAGGTTGGTATAGGGCGATGGCTCCTGGGACTTCCAGCGTTGCTCAAATTCGACCTTAAGCTTATCGAGTGTGGCGGTGTAGTCTTCCTTTGCATTAAAAGTTGTGTGCAAGTTCTGGCCACTCATAATCAGCACACAGGCCTCTTAATCATTTTCCACGATGAGGATGGACAACACTTAGGAGTAGAATCTCTGATAATCAATAAACTAATAATTTGGGCATTCATAATTTTGTTTGCTTTTGTTTTGTTGTTTCAATTATTTGACAGCCAAAAAAAAAAGCAGCAAAGGCAAAACATATAGACTCATTCTCGAGAAGTATTTCAATTAGTTGGGCGTGCCGTCCAAATTGGGCCAAGGTATGACAAATAAGCTCCGACCCTCAGCCCTCAGACAGACACCGCATGACCGCATGACCACATCAAATGCCAATTTCCTGTGCCTCAGCCACACATATCAACGTCACAGTCCCACTCCCAGTCTCAGTCACAGTCATAGTCGCATTCGCAGTCGCAGTCGCAGTCCTAGTCACTGTCAACCTTAACGTTCACGTCACCGACTTCTTGATGCGGTCCGGCAAAAGTAAGAAAAATTGCAAAACGTCCAGTTGATAAATGATGCTAACCAAGATTACATAAGTTCGTAATTTTCTAGTACATTTATTTCTACATGTCAGCTAGTCAGCTCTCGGCTCCCAACTAGGAGCCGCTCCACGCTTGCAGTTGGCATGCGATGATGGACACGTTGGATGGCCATCCAGCTCTGCAGCTGAAGCCTGATGCTGATAAGACCCAACCGGATGCTCCGGTTGTTGCCTGGCTTTTAAGGTAACTAGCGGACGACGGCCCGTTATTGGCCATTTGGCCATGTGTTATGTGTGGCGTCTGCCCGTTGTTGGACGCAAATTGACAATTAATCATTATCTTTCAGCATTTTAAGCCTTAACTTGAGTGTGGGCTGTGAGGGGGGCTTGGGGTTGGCAGGCAATTACCGAAAGGTTAGGCTTTTGCTAGGCTCTCGCCTTGTCTGTGTGTGCGAGTGTGTGCTGAGGCATGTGCAAATGCCTTTCTAAATATGTGTGGGGTTGCTTCTAATGTGGTGACATTTATATTCGAAAACTTCATTATTCATTGACAAATGCTTGAAATTGAAAGACAATCAGACTGTTGCACAAATGCTTGATCAGTTCCTAGGTTGCCCAGACTTTAATATAAAATAATACGTTTTGTATCTTTTGGATAGCAGAGCTTGAAGAGTGCCTAAAGTAGTCTTGAAGTTGTTTCTATATGCATAATTCTATGAGTATGCCAATGAAAGAATCTTGTGAAAGTAAAGAATGATAGATTTTACAATTGCCGTGGAGTCTAATAATTACAAGCTACAACGTAAGCTTCTCAGCAATTCACAGTTCACTAAAGTATACTTAATTTAGATCCAAGTAAATTTTAAATGGTAATTTTATCTGACTTCATAGCGAGGATTGGCAACATCAGATTGCCTTCAATCGCTTGATAGTGATTCAGCTAACTAATTCACTTCATACTCTATATTCTCATATGGTTTTTAATACACTTAAAATTTCGAAAATTTGTCACGTACTTAACATAACGCAATTGCTGCTTTTCGCTAAACCAAACCGCTTTCACTTGCACTCTCAAACGTTCTCTCTTACTCTTTCTCTCTCTCTCACTCTCTCTCTCTCTCTCTGTGTGTGTTTGAAGCTAACCAGTAAATTAGAAATCGTGCAAAAACTAAACAATATCACTTAGAACGACTCAACCCAAAAGCTTGGCTCATTTAACATATAGCCATAAGATGAGACCCTGCCACACACACACATACATACACTCCGACAAGATAAACTCCAGTGGGCTAAGATATGTTAACGACTGCAATAAATAAACGGATAATATCTAGCATGCTAGGCCTTTCCATAAATACACATATCCACGTCCATTGGCCTCGTCTTCAACTGCGTCTCGGACTTGGGAAGATGCGTTCGCTAAGCGGCCCAAGACCAGATTAAGTCATACGCACACGTATCTCCTCCAGGCGGACCGATTGTCATTTCTTTGGCTGCTCGGCAACACTTAAAATTCATTAGCTGTATTAGCGGACTGCTTGTGCTTCTGCTTCTGCTTCTGCTTCTGCTTCAGCTTGGCTTATGCAAAGTAATTGACGCCCCGATGAACTGTTGACACGCTTCACATTTGTCTTGACGTTTTGCTGCTCTTGGCCAATATTTGGTTTAGTTATCAGTGACATTTTTCCTCTGGCTTTCTGAGCTTAAGTAGGTGAAAGTGAAAGCAGGGCACAAAATGGCCAAATTCAATTATGCTGAAAGGTTTCGCCGTTGCCTCGCCTCGCCGAACATACATACATATATGCCACATTTGCGAACAGCCCTCGCCATTAGCGCTAATCTCTACACAAACGGGATATGAATCATGGCACACACACACAGAGTCACTCTCTCTCTCTCTCTCTCTCTCTGTCTTTCTCTTACTGTCTCTATGCTGCATGCTGCATGACCGGCAAATGCATTCACTGTGCACAGTTCAGCAAGCAGCAACAATGTCAACGTGTTCCACCTCGACTAAGCCCTGCTACTCCCTTCGATTATCCCCTCCCCTTCACGTATGCGTGTGTGTGTGTGCAAAAGGTGTAACTAATCCGCAGGCCATGTGACTTTTGTCATGCGCCGCGCCGCTGTCAGTCACTGGCGTTAACCTCCAACTGCACTCCCCTCCCTGCCCGCTTTTCACAATCTCTTCCCACTCTGCCGCTACCTATGCCCGAAACCCTTTGCAAGTGCCAACGGTTTCCAGTCAATTCCACCCCAATGTCTGCTCACAATGCGAACCTGCCACCGCTCTCGCTTCATCTCCTGGCTTCACCTTCAATCATCGATGTGGACCGCCCGCCATTGTTGCCATTGCTGCTCGTATGCTCCATGTAATCCATTGATTCGGCCAGAGCCCACAGCGCGCGCTGCGGGTGGCAGCGCTGACATTTTGCAGCTGGCTGAGTTTTGTCCATGTTTGAGGTAAGTTTTGGCATAAAAGAAATTATTATGATTATGATTATGATTATTTTAATGCGCATTTACTTAGTTTTATTGTTGGTGCACTGGACTGTGCTGACAGTTGACTTTTTGGCCACCTTTTGTGCTGTCAGATCGTCATAAATCAGCCATAAACAGGATCCCCATTGATGATATCGGCTCAATAAATCAATTGCATATGACATCAGGTTCTATGTGCATAACAAATAATGTCAAATACACATATCGAAATTATTGCACATATGTAGTATAAAAGAAATGCATAAACAAATGTGGGATTTCAAAAGTTATAACACCCCTGGCATATGAATAAGAGAACTAGTGTTGCGATCATAATAGGAACTAGTGATCGGGAGCGATAAAGAGAGAATTAAGAAGCAGGCAGTCGCATAGCGTCAGCCGTAGCGAGTGGTAGCAACTAAGAAAATGCAATTCGCATAAAACTACTGTAATTAGAGTGTAACTAAAACTAATCCCATATAATAAGAACAAATCAATATAATAAAATATAATATTTACTACAAATGGGGGCTCAACCGGGATTCTGGTCCAAGTTACACTAAAAATTAATAATTTAGCCGCGAAAGACAAAGTTGGTGAAAGAGAATACAAATGAATTGTGAGGGTGTGAGCGAGAGAGAAAGAGACGCTCAGTGACAATTTCAAGTTCTGGTGAAATTCTCTTTTCCGATGAAAACCGAGATACGCATGCAAAAGAAGGGAAAGAAAGAGTGTGCATGCAACAACGTCGAAGAAGTGTACGTTAGAACTTGCGGATACGCAGGCAGATGAGCTGGTGCGTAGGAAGACGTAGTTGACCGAAAATCGCAGTTAATCAGGAGCGCAAGCAAGGTGGCTGTGCGTTGCGATTAAGTACTGGAAGCAGGCAAGGAAGACATAGCTGATCAAGAACGCAAGCAAAGTGGCTGTGCGTTACGATCAATTACTCAAAGGTGTTGCTGGTGGGAAGATTCGTCGTGGGAATCGCAGTTAATCAGGAGCGCAAGCAAGGTGGCTGTGCGTTGCGATTAAGTATTGGAGGCTGGCAAAGAAGACGTAATTGATCAAGAACGCAAGCAAGTGGCTGTGCGTTAAGATCAGTTATTCAAAGTTGTTGCTGTTGCTGAGATTCGTCGGTGGAATCGCAGTTGGTCAAAGACGCATGCAAGGTGGCTGTGCGTGCAAGGCTGGTACGGAGATTCGTCGTTGGAATCACAGGCGCATAGAAGAACTGGACGTAGCCGATCAGGATCGCAAGCAAGGTGGCTGTGCGTTGATGGAAAGTGCGTCGAGGGAATCTGTGACAAGGTCATGAAAGTTGGTGAGCTGTAATACAGCGACAGAGAGAAACAATAGTAGAAGAAGCAGAGTAGCGTATGACGAAATTCGAGTTTGTAATTGCGCGGCAAAAGTCTGTATGTATAAGTAAAAGAACGCCATAGCAACGAGCAATTGTACGCGACAAATCAGTGTTAATTAACAGAATTTATATGTACATTCACAGCTTGGGCTGTTGAATAATATAAACGGTATAACTTTAAATAAGCTAACAAATAATTATAAAATGGAACGAAGTGAGATTTTAGGGCTTGTTGTTAGCCAATTAAAAGGAAAACTCGAAGAGTTGCAACTGAGTACGAGTGGACGCAAAATAGAACTGCAGAACAGACTGTTAGAGCACTATGGTTTGGGAGTCGCAGAAGAAATTTCGGAAGATGAATCTGTGAATTCAGTTCCTTTGGCGCGTAGTTTAGAGCATAGCAGATCGTGGTTTACACTCAAAGACGTAGAAGATAGTGTAAATAAATTTGATGGCTCAAGTTTAATGGATATAGAACAGTGGATTCTAGAACTAGAAGAATGTGGAGCTACAGTGCAGTGGACAGAATTACAGCTATTCGTGTATGCTAAGCAATTACTCAGTGGTCCTGCTAAGTTGTTTATTCGCAGTCAGAGAGGTATAAATAGCTGGGATAAACTGAAAGATGCATTGAGAAGTGAATTCGAGATACGATTATCATCGGCAGAAATTCATAGACGGTTGAGAAAGAGACAGTTGAAGAAAGACGAGACTCTTCAAGAATATTTGTACACGTTAATGGAGATAGCTAAAAACACTGATTTAGATGAAGAGAGCTTAATTGATTATTTCATCGAAGGAATACCAGATTCGAAAACAAATAAGATGCTTTTGTATCAAGCTCAATCAATCAAACAGCTAAAAATACAGATAGAAAGCTATCAGAGGTTGCGAAATTCGAAGGCGGTATCGAATAAATTTGAATCAACAATTGTTAAAAGCGAGAATTTAAACAATAGAAATTCCTCGGCAAGCAAAGTAAGAAAATGCAATTCGCATAAAACTACTGTAATTAGAGTGTAACTAAAACTAATCCCATATAATAAGAACAAATCAATATAATAATAAAATATAATATTTACTACAAATGGGGGCTCGTCCGGCTTTAAATGCGGAGCTGACTCGCACATTTTGAAAAATTGTCCTAAAAACCAGTCTTGTTTCAAATGTGGTAAGCCCGGACATCGTGCCATGCAGTGCAAGGGTGAAATTGAAAACAATCAGAGTAAATCGGAAAGTAGTGTTAGTGGAAAAGAGTCGATAAATAAGCTATCGAGTACATTCACGCATTCTGGATTGGAATTGAAAGATATAGCTTGTGGCACAGTGATTTGCAAAGGCTTAGTTGATACCGGAGCGGACCTGTGTCTCATACAGAAAAGTGTATATCGAAAGTTAGAGATAAAGAAGCTATCCAGTCTTAGTAAAACTTTGAACGGCATAGGCGACAGTCAGATCATGACATTTGGAAGTTTTATTATAAAAGCAAAAATTGATAATATCGAAATGAATATCGAATTTCATGTAGTGCCAGATGAAGATATGGTTTTTGAGGCTATTATTGGCAGAACGATTCTAGATTTTGTCGACTTAGTAGTGACTAAAGGAGGAACGATATTGAAACCTAAATCGGATAAGGTAGATGCAGATACAAAAATTGAAGGTGTTTCTTGTTCCGAAGTGTTAAATGAGTTTAGAGACATCTGTCTGTTTACTTCAGACCAAGATAAGGAGACAGTAGATTTAGAGTTGCCACACTTGACTAAGTTACAACAACAAACGGTGAGACAAATAGTAGACTCTTATCAGCCAGTAAAAAATCCAACTTCTCCAATTGAAATGAAAATTGTATTAACTGACGAGTTGCCGGTATATCAACACCCGAGAAGAATAGCAGAGTGCGAACAAGAAGTTGTTGACAAACAAATAAAAGAGTGGTTAGCAGAGAAAATAATTAAGCCAAGTGTTTCGGAATATGCCTCTCCAATCGTGTTGGTGTCTAAAAAGAATGGCAAGAAACGTTTATGTTGTGATTATCGAAAATTAAACGAGAAGGTGATCCGAGATAATTTTCCTATTCCAAACATGGATTGTGTGATAGATAAATTACAAGGGGCGTTTATGTTTACCACGTTAGATCTGACCAATGGATTCTTCCACGTTCCAGTTGAATCAAGTTCGCAGAAATACACTTCGTTCGTTACTCAAAAGGGGCAGTACGAATTTCTCTATGTACCTTTCGGAATTTCCAATTCTCCAGCGGTGTTTACAAGATTCATAATGTCAGTTATGCGTGAATTAATACAAAATGGCGATGCTGTCGTTTATATGGACGATGTCATTATTCCGAGTGCCGATTTCGATGAGGGTTTAATAAAGCTCAAAAAGGTACTGAGCGTTGCAGAGAAAAGTGGTCTACGAATAAATTGGTCAAAGTGTCAGTTGTTGCAGGAAAGAGTCAATTTCTTAGGATATATTATCCAAAGGGGTACAATAAGTCCAAGTAAAGAAAAGACACAGGCAGTTTCGAATTTTCCAGTCCCACAAGATAGGAAGGCCGTTCAGAGATTTTTAGGGCTTACTTCTTATTTTCGAAAATTTGTGGAAGGATATTCAATAACAGCAAAACCTTTGACGGATCTACTTCGAAAAGATGTTCCATTTAGATTTGAAGAATTAGAGCATATTGCTTTCGAACAATTAAAAGCCGCGTTAATAAATAGCCCAGTGTTGAAATTGTATAATCCGAAATTAGAAACTGAAATTCATACAGATGCAAGCAAGTTCGGATATGGTGGGGTGTTATTGCAAAAAGATCCCGAAGATTGTTCACTTCATCCTGTTCAATACATGAGTAAGAAGACAACGGAAGCCGAAGAAAAATACGACTGTTATGAATTAGAAGTCCTAGCTGTAATGAATGCATTAATGAAGTGGCGCACGTATGTCTTAGGCATGAAGTTTAAAATTGTAACTGATTGCAACGCATTTACAATGACTATGAAAAAGAAAGACGTTCCTTTGCGTGTAGCTAGATGGGCAATGTACTTGCAAGATTTTGACTATGAGATCGAACACCGTTCAGGATCAAAAATGCGTCACGTTGATGCGTTGAGTCGAGTTTCATGTTACATGTTGACTGATAGTTTAGTACATCGTTTGAAGGAAGCACAATTAAGCGATGACTGGATTAGAGTTATAAGAAGCATCGTGAAAGATAAAACCTATGAAGATTTTTATATAGAGAATGAAATTTTGTTTAAAGATCTAAACCGTAAATTGATTGTTGTGCCGTCACAAATGGAAATTGAAATCATTCAGATTGCACATAAACAAGGGCATTTTTCAGCTGCAAAAACTCAAGACCTCGTAGAGAAAGATTATTTTATTCAAAATTTGAAAGATAAAACAATAAATATCGTGAACAACTGTATAGAGTGCATAATTAGGAATGCAAAAAGTGGAAAGAAAGAAGGATTTCTCTCTCCAATTGATAAAGGGGATAGACCATTATGTACATACCATATTGATCATGTCGGACCAATGGAGTCTACAAATAAGCGCTATAATCACATATTGGTCGTAGTAGATGCTTTCTCAAAATTTGTGTGGCTATACCCAACACGTAGTACGGGTGTAGATGAAGTCATTTCGTGTTTAGAAAGGCAAGCTGTGGTATTTGGAAATCCTGAGCGAATAGTGTCAGACCGAGGTACAGCATTCACCTCGCACACCTTTAAAGATTATTGCCAGAAACAAAGTATCGCTCACTTACAAATTACTACTGGAGTACCTCGTGGAAATGGCCAAGTTGAAAGAATGCATAAGATTGTAGTGCCGATGCTTTCGAAGTTAAGTCATGACTGTTCCGGAAGCTGGTACAAGCATCTTGGGAGAGTTCAGCAAATAGTTAATAATACCACACCACGAAGTACCAAGGTGCCACCTTTCACAATTTTAACAGGTTTAGAAATGCGTTTGTCAGACGATCTTGAATTAAGGAAGTTGATTGATGAAAGCTTGTTTGACGAATTAAACAACGAGCGAAATAAAGTGCGAGTACGAGCCAGAGAAAATATTCATAAGATACAGGAAGAAAACAAGAGAAATTACAATTTAAGAAGGAAAGCAGAAATCCAGTACGATATCAACGATTTGGTAGCCATAAAACGTACCCAATATGGTACAGGTTTGAAATTGAAAGGAAAGTATCTAGGACCGTATAAGATATTAGGAAAGAAAGATCATGGCAGATATGAGGTAGAAAAGGTAGGAGTCGGAGAAGGACCACATAGAACGACGACAGTGTCAGAATATATGAAGAGGTGGAATTCCTTCGGGTCGAAGGACTTGTCAGGAGGGCCGAATGTGGGATTTCAAAAGTTATAACACCCCTGGCATATGAATAAGAGAACTAGTGTTGCGATCATAATAGGAACTAGTGATCGGGAGCGATAAAGAGAGAATTAAGAAGCAGGCAGTCGCATAGCGTCAGCCGTAGCGAGTGGTAGCAACTAAGAAAATGCAATTCGCATAAAACTACTGTAATTAGAGTGTAACTAAAACTAATCCCATATAATAAGAACAAATCAATATAATAAAATATAATATTTACTACACAAATTTTGAATAAATACAAAATTAATTAAATTAATTAAAAAATATTGAATATTTCAAAACTCTAAAGTCGTCTAGGAAAAATTTGATTTATTAATTTACACTTTCAATGAAAATATTTTAAATACAATTTTTTATCATATCTTCCAGAGATTTTTTATAGGTCCAAAGCGATTTGAAATCCAAGAAAACTTCTTGCGTTGATATTATTGCATTACAGGTCTCCCTCAAAACAACTAAAATATTTGACATAAATTATAAAATTAATGTGGGATTACCCACATCGTATAGAGACATTCAAGTTTGTTTTTGTTCTAAATTATATTTACTAATTTTCATTACTAATCAAAAGATGTTTTCTTTATACATACTTTTTAATTCAGCCATTTTTTTTATACTAGAATTTCTCTACGTGTACTTATTCATATTCTAAACAACAATTTGTAAGCCTTTCAGAGTGAAAACAAACGCATCCTGGAACTGGAAGCTGTGGTAAGCGGCCGGTTAAATGGCTTTTGGCATATAATAAAAACAATGTTGGGGATAAAAACAATTGCTATTGGTAGAATTTTAACATTTGCCATAAATAAACATGAGCCGGTGGCATTTGCCAATTGCAATTGCAATTGCAATTGCATACAGACAATTTTTGGAGGAAATGCGAAATGCTGAAACATTTTATTGAAATTCAATTAAAGTCGTATTTCAATAATTGGCCACGCATGGTGCGCATTTCCGTGCCGTGCTCGATTTCAAAACGCCGCTCGGAATTTATGACTTTTCAATTTTTGGCCAATTGTGAAATGTTCCCACTCGAACTGTGGCAAGCTTCACTTGTGTTGTTGCCCCTCTTGTTGTTGTTGTTGTTGTTGTTGTGACTGTTGTCCATTTGCCAAGGGGGAAACGGAAATTGGTGCAAAATTGATGCCCGCCGTTGAAACTCCATCACAAATGCTACGGTGCATTAGGCTGCAAGTTCTTATCAATTCAGAGCCCACCACCCTCATCCCTTGGCCTTGGCAACTCCACACACACACACACACATACGCACACACACTCACAGCTACCCTTAGCAGTTCTCTCACGTTAAGTGTGCAAAATTTTGCGTGATTTGTGCGAATTTCCTCTCATTGGAACATAGATAAGAGTCTCGAATGCAGGGTATTCCCGGAGGGTTGGTTAGTTTTCGTCGTCTTCTTGTTGTCATTGTTGTTGTTGTTGTTGTTGTTTAGTGCCATAAATTCTCCTCCTTTTATTTTTTTGCTACATGTCATATCTGGGCTCTCAATTTAGGCACAGATCATTAAGTTTCCACGGCATTTCGGCATTTCTATCTGATTTAAAGACTCTCCCTGCCTCACCGCCAGCAATGACAACATGTGTTTTAATAACTTGTCTAGTCTACTGATATTTCTTCCTTTTTCGGAAAATATATCTCTTCATTATGTAAAAGTTAATGGGATTCTATCACGACTCTTTAGCATTCACTTAAACAGGTCTACATGGAATATTCAAAATACATATTCAAAGGATATTTACTTGAGTGCAGAAATATTATATGATTCTCGTACTCTTAGTTCAAATGTCTTTTAAGATTAATTCCACATATGCCTCTAATATTTCTAAATTTCCTCGAGCTCGATCACTCTTCAGGAAACATTTTTAGCCCAAGGTATGCAGCCGCTTGCCTCGGAAATATCAACCTGAGACGTGTTCAAAGCAAAAAAACAACTGCAGCCACATTGGGCAGGATGACATAGATGAAGCCATCTATATATACGGACAGATGAGGCTATAGCGCATCATCATTTGCATCTCTGGCGAGAAGTGCCTTTAGATCTTCGGCACGCACAGATCTTATTTCTAGAGTGCGGCATTTAAATTTGACAGGGGCGCGATTTGCACGCTTAATTGAGACAGGTGCCCAGCGCCAAGGGAGTGCCATGGCGTAGAGTGGAGGAGTAGGTGAACAGTGAGCAACGGCGACATGTGTTCGCTGCTGTTGCACAAGCTGCAAGATTTATCATCGTGCCACGTGTGTCATTACGGGTGCTGCGTTCTTCACGGGAATAGCGAACGACGCACGCCAAATGCAAAATTAACAACCTAATTAATACCTAGACCTGTCAGAAGCCAGAAGCGACATGCCCATCCGCTTAGCCGCCCCACCCTGGGCAGCTGCGCCGAAAGTGTTCGGGGGCGCATGGTAAGTTGTGCTCATGCCCGGGGCCTAGATAGCTGGCATAGTTGGATTATGGGCAATGGGCGAGATGTGAACGAGATGTGGACGGATGTAGGCGAGATGTGGGCGGATGTGGGCGGATGGGGGTTATTCGCGTTTTTAATTGGTGCCCGGAACGTAACACTGTCGGGCACATGAGTAGAGAGCGAACCGCAAACTAACTAACGGCCAGCGGGCGGTCGCTGTCAAAGTCAGCTGCTGCAGAAACTGGCTAAAAATGGCTAAAAATGCAGCATTGACTGCTGCCACTCGAGATTTTAGCCATATTGAAGGCGCTTGCGGTCGTCTAACAGCACTTGACCGGACGTTTATTGAACATTTTTACTTGCGGTTCTGTCGGCTCTCTCTCTGTTGGCAGGGCTCTTGGCCAACTGGCAGCTGCTTTGGCAGGCGCTTTTATTAATTTCCACGAGCGCGTCTCAATTTCACGGACAGTCATCAGTATTAAATGCAAATAGCTACAAAATGGGATTTGCAAGCAAAGAGGAAAGTAAAGAGAGACCAGAAATGTAAGCAATGACAGCGAGCGCCATAGATTTGGCGGTTGGCCTGAGCGAAGCCAACGAAATTGGCCAAAAATGCGTTAAATGCAAATTGGATAAGAAGTCGTGTCAGGACGACCAGGCGCTGCATATGGCTGCCAAAAAGAAACCCAAAAAAAAAATAACGATGAGAAGAAGAAGCCGCAACTGTAACTGAGGCAATGGCTGAAGGACTTCCGCAAGGATATGGCACTCGCATCACATGAGCAGCGAGCGCGAGGCCGCGTTTCGTGTTCATTTCACAAATGAAAGCCGCGACAAACTTTAAAGTGGATTACGTTTGCCTAGCCTGGCTCCAAACCAGGATACACCCGTCACGCCACGCCATGCCACGCCCCCTACGAACCCCTCTGCTTTCCTGCTCAGTGCTATGTATTCGCAGAGCGCACAGCTCTACTATCTGCTGCCGCATGTTCTTGCAACATAAATCCGTGAGTTTTGAGCGCGCAAATTTATGGCGCTGGCGACACTCAGCTCAAACTTTGCTGCCAGCGGCATTGTTGTATTTATGACCGCGACATGACCTGATCCTGCACCAGCCACTGTACCACGGCCACTCCCAGCTCCTGCTCGTGGCGACTGTGTGGGCGACTGGCGCTGAAAAGTGTTGCGAGTACGTGCAACCTCTGCCTCAAGCTGCAAGCCGCAAGACTTAAAAGTGCCGCTCGGAAATTGGATTTACTTGCGGGCCAAACTGCCGTCTTAAATCTGCACGCCTGTCAATTTGCTCCTGTTTAAGCGCGATTTATATGGCATCTGCCTACCCTCCTTCCCTACCCCTCTTTTGTGGGGCGCTGCTGCTGCTAATGAGCGCCGGCTGCCTTTGTCCCACTGCAAACAATCCCAAACAGGACGCTGGCAGCGTGCCCCAAGACTCAATTGAAGTTAATTACGTGGAAGAGGCTCACTGTCACAGTCACAGGCGCAGGCACAATTACAGTTACACTAGGATATTTACATGTGATACTCCCCCACAAATATGCCAGCAAAAAGAAAAAAGAAGAAAAACTAAGAATGTAAAGCAGATGGCTCGACTGGAAAAACTCTGCTCTTAGTATTAATACTCGACTGGAAGATACTCTGCTTTCAAAATTTTGAGTAAATGTATATAAGGCAATTGTTTTGTATGAAAATTATAATCTGTGCTATCCCAATTTGTTGAGAAGATTCGATTAACTAGAACAATTTTCAAAGAAACAAACTAAAAGTAAAAAACCCAAATGCAGTCAGTAATTGAAAGAGAAGAACTAAATAGAGTTTGCATATTTTCATTTATCGTATCTTTGCTCGTCTTCCCCATGTATGGCTTCAAGCTCTCAAAAGCAATCAAAGTACAATATACATAAAATATATTTAGCTAAATAAAAGCAGCCTTAACTAGAGTAAACTCTAGTTTTCATCAATAATTGAACTGCGAGTGGAATTGGAGATAGGCAATTCAGACTCAATTCAAGCTCAATGAATATACTCTACTGTCAATTTCTAAAAACAGGGTATCACAAAAAAAATATTGCTCAATTCATTGGCTAAATCAATTCAACCGGATGCATAGCGTCGATGGCGACTGCTGACCATTGGCCGCCGTCCGGTGCCCGCCGTTCGACGTTCGCCGATGTCCGATGTCCGATGTCCGTCATCCGATTGCCGTTCGCCTGCCCCTTGGCAGGATGTCAATTGTGATTGAGCGCGTTTTGCTTATGGCTGCAGAATCCCATTTGCAGTTGTTGTTCTTGTTGTTTGCGCAACGTCTCAGCATTTGGGCAAATGGGCAGCCAAAACGTAGCCATAATTATTGTTATGTTAATAAAGAGGCCTTGTCCAGAATAGAGCTCTTGGTTATTTAGAGGGTGGCGGCAGCCATTGATGGTCTGGTTGGCCATTGATTTTTACGTTATGTGTTTGCGCATCGACTTTGCATAAAAATGTCCAAGTGACACAAAACTCTGACGTCGTGGATAAAGATTCTGAAATAGTATGTCGGCAAAGGAGCGTTCTAGCGGTTTAGCGGGTTGTTTGAGTTTCGGCTAAACGCCTGCAAGTATGCCACAAATTTCAGCCGCACGCCATTAGCAGCAGACTCTCAAGTCAAGAGGCGTGGCAGCCAACACTCCTTTCGCTTTTTTAGAGAGGCAGAGAGAGAGAGAGAGAGAGAGAGAGAGAGAGAGATTCGTTACAGTTGTTGGTAGCTGCAACTGATACGAAGCGCGCCGGCTCCACGCCTACCCCGATAGGTGTGACAGATCGTGTGATTGATGAAATGTGGGCAACAAGCAGCCTCCCGAGCCGCCTGTGGACCACCAAACTAATTTCCACATTTTTCACATTTACGAAGACAAATTGAGGTGCGAACTTGGGTCGAGGCAATAAAATTGCCGAATATCAAAACAACAAATCTTTTGCAACAGTCGGCCATAAAAAAAGACGAGCCGAAAGGAGTCAGCCAACAGAGAGAGCAAAAACAACAACATAAAGGGTTTGAGTGAGTGGAGGATGGAGGGGGTTTGGGTTAGTGCCACATTTGACACAGAGGCTTCAAAACATCGCCAGAGACGCGCTGAGAGTGTCAGGCATGCGAATGCCAATTGTTTTTCGATTTCGCCGCTTAAAAATGCGCAAATCCGTGAGCGGCGCATTATGCGAGGGCTGCGGGCGGGCTGGCAGTTCGACTCGGGCCCACTACACTATAAAACTCAATATCTACAACAATAAATTTCAAGTCGCACACACACGACGTCGTCGATAGAGAGCAATTGCACAGCTGGGGAAACGTGGCGAATCGATGTCATTGCCGATTTCCATTCCTATTTCGATTTCTTGCCTTTATTTTATTTTATTTTATTTTTTTTTTTTTAGTTTTCCATTTCATTTCGTTTTATGTGCGACTCGCCAAAAGTTGTCAACGACAATTCGCTAGCCATAAACGTGGAAAACTCCCTCCCCCGGCAACCCACCCGTACCTCTTTGGCTTTTCAATAAAACTCAACACCAGCCGCAGACACAGCCTAGCCATCAGCTCAGCCTATTATTTGTATTAGCATAATGTTGTTTCGATTCTGATTCCGATCCGATTTGCTACAATTTTATTTATTGTTTTTATTTTTATATTTCGTACACGACAAAGTTAAGCATTGCGCGCTCGTAAACAAATCGAAATTACATTTTAAATAGTTCTTGTTTCTCTCTTTGCCATTTATTGCTAATTTATGCGCATGGCCAAATTGAATAGCCGAAGGTTGAGGGCCATCGAAGTGACCACCGAAATGGCTGGTCAGAGATCTGCGCTGCTACTGCTAATTGAGCTGCCTCTCAGGCCCAATGCCATAGCCATATGTCGTTCACAACGCAAAGTAATCCATGGAACAGACGGATTTTTCAGCTGAGCAGCATCGAATGGTCAAGGCCATGTCAAAGGCGACCTTGAAGCATGTGCGAAATGAGTTAAGATCCATTATTATATTCGCGTCTCGATTTGTAACATTTCCCCAATTCTCAGCAGTTGCGGCTCAAGTGCAAAAAACACAGAATCGCGCACAGTTCATGAAAACAGATGAAAAGAGTCAATAGGACTGGGTCAGCGGGACGGGGCGGGGCTGAAGACGAGTGGCCAAAACTCTGCATAAAAATAGATTGCATAGTGGTGAGTGGTGAGTGATGATACATACATTTATATATAATTGTATATATACATATATCGGACAGCATCTGTTTTGTATAAAAAATTGGGAAATTAAAATTAAAATCAAAATCAAATGTTCCCCAACTGCCTGACAGACATTTTAATGCGCTCGCCACAGCACAGGCCCAGCAGTCTTCAGGGTCAGCGCCAGCGATTCAAGAACATACGCACAGCACAATGATCGAAGGGATCCAGTGCTCCGGTGCCGACATGATAGAGCAGCGCATGCAGATTGAAGGGCACGCGCTGCTCATGCTTCATACTCATCCAGGTGCGTCTCACCCGGTTGCCCAACTGGCGCGCAGTAAGCTGAGGATTGTTCTTCAGGTGGCGTGAGATGAATAGATGCCTGAAGTTCTCGTAGGGCGTCGAGCGTAGATCGTGGCGAGTCAGCGCCTTCCAGCAGAAAGTTAGCTTTTGAACTGGACTGAGCTCCTGCCAGCTCAACTCAGGAGCAGTACGCTCAGCGCTCTTGCAAAATCCTAGTCGGAAGATCGCCCTGCAACGCCGATCCAGCTGATTCATACGCCGCTTCGTTAGTTTATCATTGAGGTCGAACGGTTTGTAACGTCTGTCTAGCATCTCCACATCACCTTCTCCCGAACAAGGAGTCACGTTTTCTTCATTCTTGCAGTTCGTTTGTTGAAGTTCGGCCAGATCCGAAACGCGTATTTGACGTGGCTCGCATCGCTCCTCCGCATCGTAGGTGACGAGGCGCTCGGGATACTTGTGTCGAATCGTATAGCTCAGGCACTCCACGGGCCTCGAAGAACGTCTCTTCCAGTGACAGGGAGCCACTGAATGGTTAGGTTTGCATGAGGTATTGAAGAAGAAAGACATCGCCACGTTTACATTTAAATTTAACAATTTGAAAAGAGGTTTTCAAAACAAAATGAAAGGGAATTGTGAATTTTAGCTAAGCTGACAGGAAAATCAGAGAGATTTTTGGAGAGAGAAATGTTTTCAATTGTTTTATCAATCTTTCAGTACACTATAAAGAAGCCTCTTGCGGCGCCTAGTCAGCCGCGAGCCGCCTCATAATTTAGTGTTCATGAAAATATATGGCCCTATATTATAAATGCGAAAAATAGTCGTTGCTATTACCAATAAAAATCTTGCTCGAATGGTTGCTTCGGTCGGCAGCGCAGAATGGGGAGGGGCTCCAAAATGACAGCTATATTAAAAATGCTGCTGTTTGTGCAAAAAACACAAGTGACAGGGCTGCAGACGGTAGTAGCTGACTAAGAAATACCCTGTATATAAAAGAAAACAGTACAAGAAATGCTAAGGACTTTGCTCTTGAAAAGACCAGCAAATGTCCATCTGATAAGCTTCAGTATTCACAGCTAACTAAAATATATAAGACTTGAGCTATAGGAGATTTTGTGTATCGCTCAAAAGATTACTTTTTCTCTTTTAAATAATTTTTTAATTTTTGGCTTCTTCTTAACCTTGGAATGGATCAGGAATTTGGCAGCTTCAGACGATCGTCGTAACGAGTCGAGAACAGATCTTCCACTGTAGGCAAAGATAACGATCAGGTAAACTGTGTCGAACTGTCGACAGCCAGTATACCCCAGAGTTTAATCACTATCTATGACTACAGGGTATTCGAACGATAGCAAAGGAAGCCGCCAAGTGAGCATTTGAATTTGTGCAAATATTTTGGTTTGGCTTTTCATATTTCCCCGGGGTATTTATGCTCTGCGCTTATTATCTAGTTGAGGTTCCCAGTCTGCGGCAACATGTTCATATTCATGTTCATATTCATACTCATATTCATTCTTCCGATTAAGCAGTTTTCATGGTCATCATTAAATATGTTCATATAGTCGCAGCAATCTGGCTGCTTGGCGAAATAAAATAAGTGGCCTAAATAAAAATGTTGGCTATATTTTTACGCTGTTTACGAGTCAATACGGAGCGAGCGAATGAAACGAACCATTCGAACCGTTCGACTGCCCGGCTGTCTACGCCCTCAATGAAAATCGCTGCAATTATGAAAATTTATTTCATTTATTACATCATGAAAATAGCTCAACGTAAAACGTTGCCCCGAAAATACGTAATGAACGCGTCTGGATCTGGCCACAAGCTGTCACAGCAATTAAGAACTGAGAAACAGCAATTTCGCATTGTCCTGAACATTCATTGACCGTCTCTTACTCTACTCCTACTCCCCCCTCATTGCCCTATTACATGCCATTCTGTGGCCTTTTCGGCTTTCGCTGCTGCCTGCTAATTTCAAGTTAATAACGCCGAAATATATTTAATGCACATTCGATTTTCCATCGTTTTCTCTCTCAATTGCCAATTTCGCAGCCATTTGGCGTTTATTTTGCTATTAGTCGACATTACGTAGCCATGCCAAGAATTATCCTGGCCAGAACTAGCTATTAAATCAGTTCAAAATTCGCATTTGTCTGCTAACAGCATGCGAAGGTAATTAGTGTCGTGAAATATTAAATATTTAATTTGAATACAATTCATAAATGTCTTTAATTTACATTAATAAATTAAATAAAATTCATAAAAGTCAATATTAGTTGGTCTTGCTTTGACTACAGAATCATTTTTGTATTTATTAGTTTTACTTTTCTTAAATATTTATAAATGAAACATTAAGTAAATCTCTAATTCAAAGACATTTGTATCAGAGGCAAATAGTAAAAACTTCAGTGCCCTCTCACACCTTGACAATATCGAGCTTATATTCCATAACGAGCGACACAATTCAAAATAAGTAATAAAAACTGCTATCGCCTACTGCCTCGGCTTACTCTCAATTCAAACTCTCTGCCCACTCGCTCAGAAGACGTTCTTAATTCCCTTAGTTATTTGTAGCTGGCACACATGTTTTTATGACGAAATAGATAATATCTGCCCAAGATGAACACCTTCCCCCTGGCGGCGCTTAGGTAAGTGCCAATGCCGTGTTGTGGCTAATGGCGATGCGTCGCCTGCAGCTCCCACAACAATAAATTCCCATTTAGACGGCAGCCATTCACACTCTGCGCTACCAACCTCTCTCCTCTCCTCCGCCAATGAAAGCGAAATTGATTGCATTTCTTTTTGATTTTACTGCCAAGAGGCCAAAGAGCGAAGGCAGCACAAGGTTAGACTGCTGGCTGCCAGAGCTTAAAAATGCACTCAACTCAAAATCTTAGCAAGATCATAAAAACTTTGCACGGCGTGCAATCATATTGTCATAGTGAATATGAATGGGATTGAGTTTAAAAACTGAACATGCAATTTAGTAAAACATTCTTGCTAGGCTGCACTTAAATATTTCCAATTATTTTAAATTTAAGCGCGCATAACTTTGAATTGAATTCTACCAAAAATGAATTCTACACTTAAATTCAACTATAAATGCATTTGCAAATCTATGTTTTTGCAATTCTCAAATGTAATCAGAGAGGAAGCTATATATATGCTATATTTTGCTTATCATATAGTCCATCACTCCCCACTAGAGTCTTCATTCAATTCGCTTTTAAATAAGCTTGTAAAATTTATGGCGCTTAGGTGAGCGCCAATGCCGTGTTGCGGCTAATGGCAGTGCGTCGGGCGCAGCTCCCAGAACAATAAAATTCCCATTTAGACGCGAATGCTAACAGCCAGTAGCAGGCAGCGACCCACCGCCACCCACTCTGCCCCCTCAGCCAGCGCAGCCTCTTCTGCGCCTTGCAGCATAGTGTAGCAGCAGCAGCAGTTTTGCGTCGTGTTTTGTGTTTACGTGAAAACAATTTTTATGGCATGTCAAAAACCTATTTTAATGCTTTTAATGAAAGCGAATTTTATTGCATTACTTTTCGATTTTACTGCCGCGCGGGATGAGAGGTCGAAGGCGGGGCTAGGCTGCTGGCGGCATGTGCGTAAAATGCACTCAAGACAAAATGTTGACAAGCTCGTAAAAACTTTGCACGGCATGCGAATTGGCAGCCCGCACTCGAAGCAAAAACAGGTGACAAAGCAGAAAAAGAGCAGAGCAAAAACAAAAACAAAAGAAAACAAAGAGAACAGTTCGCAGCTTATCCATAACAAAAGCCACTTAAAGTGCCAAAATGTGGTTTCGTCCTTGCCCTCTGCACCACACACAAGACCAACAGTTTCCGTTGTCATTTCTTTTCTTTTATTTTGCATAAATTCAACATCACAAGGAGAAGAAGCAGAAGAAGCAGCTGCAGTAGCGGCTCCCCGAAGTATGCTCGATTTTTGGGAAATTGTGAATTTTGTGCGCTTGGCTTTGGGCCTGGGACTACCTTTGCCAAATTCATTTGACCAGAAACTTAAGTTATATTTTGGAGTCGCGCCAACGGGTCGAAAGAGACATGTTTAGTGCCACGGCAGCAGCAGCAGTAGAAGCAGCAGCGACAAAAGCTTTCAGCCATAAGGAGCCACCCATTCCGAGGACGACATTGTCGTCGTCCTCGCACACGTCGCCTGTCGTAGCACTCAATGTCAGCAAAATGCACATGCAACTCGACTGGTTAAAGAGGGTATTCGACGGGGTCGCTGGGCTTTGGCCGGGTAACTCTCTATTCTCAGTTCGAAACAATGCCGCCACAGGCACATGAGCCCGCCGGCTTCCCGGTCTGCTGCTGACAGGGCTGACAATACTTTGGAATTGGACGCACTTTTGCAATCCATGTGGCATGCATTAAATATTGCATATGCACTAAATGGATTAGGGTAGACCAGAGCCGAGACTATTGACGGGGTCAGTCATGCATTGTTGGCCGGCCAAAAGCTGTCGAAGTGTCACAGTCAGAAGGCAACGTTTTGGCCACTGAAACATGGCTTAAAGCAACGCACTACTACTCGACTATTAAGTATTTCAATCTCGAACTCAAATATTCAATAGCCAAGCAAAGCAGTTTCGCAAACCAACTCAGCCGCTCAGGGCCACACTGCAATTAGGGGTGACTGCGTTGGGTCTACACTTGGGTCTATCGTCTTGCCTTTGCTTTGGCTGTGACGAATGCTTGGACTGACAATATAGCGTCATTAGGATATATATTGGTTGGCATTTGCATCGTAAAAACCAATGGCAATCGCTCCAGCCCAAGCTACACCAAATTCGTTTCATAAGCACATAAAAAGACAACAACCAAATGCAAATTAGCTAACGATGAGTCTCTGCCGCTGCACAACTACGGCGAAACAAAAAGGTGGAGCAGAACCCCAAGAAAAATAACAGTAACTTTTTCGCAAGTACATAATTTTCAATGGCAATGCATAAAAAGTGGAAACTGTGGCGAAATGCAGCGTTTGCTATGCCATAAAATACCCTGGGAAAAGTGAAGGTAATTCAGACAACAATATTAGTTGATAACATATATTGGATTGGCTAAGCGAACTCTGGATTAATATAGGAGCAAGAATATATGCTAATTGGAATTTAAAAAACATTTTTTTTTAATATAATCCCTAAATATTTTATCATTATTTCAAAAAACAACAACAGTGTGAAGCCAATTCCAACAGAATTTTCTTAGCTTGACAAAAAAATGAAGAAATGAAATAAATGAAAATAAACAGCAAACACATTTCATAAAAGTCAGATATACCCCCAAAGCTAAATGTATAGAATATATTTTCTCTAAAATACTCTGCGCATTTCTAATAAAGGATATTCAAAAGTGTCATTTAGAGTTTTGGGTCTTTTGGCAGGAGGTGGCAGTGGGGAAGGGAAGACGTTGAGGCTCTTGTTTTCGTATCTGGGGTTTGTGCTCAAGAGTGCTTGACGCAAGGGCCTGACATTGTTCTCGCTGGCATATAATTACAGTTATTTGTGTAGCTAATTAATTGCTAATCAATCATAGACCAAGACGCCGAAAAGACTCGTCCCAGTTTGCATTGTTGTTGCCTGTCACAGGATGTCTCAATGTCTGTGCTGCCGCTGCCGCTGAAAGCTGTCCTGTCGCTGTGAATGCCATTGGCACTTCTAGGCGTCGGCCCCTGCCCACTTGCTGTCATAAACAAAAAAGCCAGTGAAAAACAAAAGCTTAGCAAGATTGATCACAACGGTCGCTGACGCGCTGAGAGCGAACGGCACCTGTTCGCTTACGTCACGGTTATTAGCCAGGCTACACGCTGGCAAAGGACAATGCAAATGGACGTTGGCACTTTAAAGCGGCCTCAGTGGCAACTTTTTTTACACCTTGCAAGGATTGTCGAGTGTTGAGTAAGCCGTCGTCTGTCTCTCTGTCCGTCTATCCCTCTGCCCACCCGTCCGTCCATCGGCTTGTCCGCCTATTCGCCTGTTCGCCCTGTTGCCCTGTTCGCCTATCACTCACTGGCTGACGTCAGCCTAGCCGTTTATCCTTTTGGCGCACATTTTATTTTACATAATTTGAACATTTAAGACGTGCCTGAGCATAGCCAAGAGGCTTTAGTTTTAGTTTATGCAGCCAGTGCGTAGTTCTTTTCTATTCGCCCATTTTATTATTAAAGGCATCGCATCCTTTACGCCCCAGTGAATTTTATGGCACCCCAAAGAGATGGCTCGGCGACAACTCAAAGAATCACATCTTCCACTACAATTTTTGTTAAAACTTGCACGTTTGCCGTTTGCCGTTTGCCGCTTGCTGAAATTTGCAGTTAACCCAAATTGTCGGCCATTTGGTCAGCATGCCGTTGTTGTTGTTGTTGATGTTGTTGGCTATATGTGTGGGCTATATCCCATTTTCAATTCAATTGTTTTTACTAGCGAGCGGGGCTGTTGTCTAAGTGATAGTAATGCCTTGATGGCTCAATATGAATTCTAAAATCAGCATCAGAGTGTGGCTCATGGAGGGCAGCGAGTGAGGGGCCTTGGTAGGCGCTTTCCCAACAGACAGCGTTCGCTTGGTGTGCAATCTGCAGATTCAAGTTAGTAAATTGGCAAATCGATAAATCTGACACCGTGAACTATGAAGCCACCCCGGCGCCGGGTCGCGTAGGTCGCGCGACCATGTCACAACTTTTTTCGGGCAGGGGGTGAGATTGGCAACTGGCATTGTATTGAATGATTGGTAATTCGATACAGTTGTTCGATTGCCGTAGCTGTGCGTCGCTTTGTTTTGGTTCATTTGCCGCGCATCGCAAATTGACAGTGCATTGCCCCCTTCCAGTGTCTCTGTCCCTGTTCCTGTCCCTGTCCCTGTCCTTGTCTCTGCCTATTCCCATTGTCGCCGAGGAAAAGCCGTCGATATGCCCTGTTCGCACTAATTTTCCTGCTTGTCGCGCCGTGCGAAACGTATAAATAAATTTATTTCATTTTGCTTTCATATCGAAACTATTTATTGCTAATGGATTTATGGTCCGCTTTCAGCTGGAACTTTGGCCATCCGGCCAGCGGCCCAGGCTCTGTCTCGATTGTATATCAATATCTTTCATATCTGCTCTGTAACGGCACGTGTGCTGGGCTGGGTTTCCCGTCGCTCCTCGGGGAGGCCTTGCATTAATGCATTTCTATGGGAAATCTATTTGGCAAAGAGTCCTTGCTACTGTTCCTGCTGCTCCTTGATGCTTCTTGCTGCTCTTTGCTGCTCCTGTTGGTCAACAAATTGTGAGGAACGCTGACGGCTTCTTATTATTCTTTAATTTTGGCAAATTGTTTTCGTTTTATGAAATTTTCTTTTCACTTGATATTTTTTATTATTCCTAGGATTGGCCAAAAAGGTTTCCATTTCCCTTCTTCCCGCCAGCCAGCTCGCTTTGCCTTTTAATAAATGTCCAGCAAAAGCAGCAGCGGCAGCGGCAGCAACTGAAGCTTCGTATTTCGTCTGGGCGCTCAAGAAATATGCACAAATTAATTTTGTTTTATTCCAGCTGAAGTAAAATTTAAATCAGGCAAGTCGAGAAAGAAATACGTCATGTCCACACTGCCACTGCTGCCACTGTGGGTGTGGGATCCAACAACAAGAAAAGGGTTTCAATTGCGTTTTCTCTCCCTCTCTCTCTGTGTCTACGGCAAAGACAGGAGCAGCATTGCCAACTGGCAACTGTTGTCCTACGACTCGGCACGGAATTGCCTTAGCCCTCGCCTTAGCTCTAACTCTTGCCCATTCGAAAAGCTGCCGCCTTTGGTTTTTCTCCAAGATGCGCAGGGACGTGTAGGTGGACGGGGTCTGGTCTGTTATGAATGCAAATTAAAAGTATACAAATCTAATAAGTTCCATTTAAGACGCTTTAATTTGTTTCACTCGCCTCTATGTTTCAGCTTTCTGCTTTTGCCATTTTCCATTTCAAAAATTGTTGCTAATTGTTGAGCTTTTAGCCAGCGCATTTTTAATGCAAAGTGCAGCATTTCTATTGCCATTTCCATTTCCAGCCACAGCCTGCTCATCCCCTTGGCCCGCCTTAGCAGTTCTTTTTCGTCAAAAATTAAATGCATTTTTATGAAAATTGCATTTTGATTTGTTAGCCAAGCACTTGATGCACTTTTGTGCCAAAGTTATTGCACAAATTACAAATAGAAAAAATAATCCTTTCTATTAAGAGTCTTACAGTGCAGCACAATAAAATTATTTGTTATTACTCTTGACTACAGATTTTTCAATTTAAATATAATGATTTGGCTTATATTTTATTATAAAGCAACAGAGACTAAATGTAGCATGAGATCTAGAGTTCGAGTCGTATTCAATTCAAAAAATATATTCTCGTTGCATTTATTATTTTCAATCAAGATCAAGATTAAAAAAATTAAGATCTGTCAGACGGCACTTCAAAATAAATTTAAAAAAAAATACAATTTTGAAGTTACCCAATATTTAGCTTCATTTACTTAAATTTATGTTTCAATTAATAATAATTTCAGCTTTCAAGAGTTCGCATAACAAATATTGTTCATCTGCTAATACATATATAATCTCTATTTAACAAATAAAATTTCAGATATATTTTCTTAAAATAAAACTCAAAATTTGCAATTCTTCCTTTAGTTTTAAGTATCTTTATATTTTATTCTTTTAAATTTGCTATAAATCGCATGTTAAAGACTCTACTCTTATTTTGTTCTACCAATCAACTGTGAGAGCTAATGAGATGCATGTTCAAGTATCCTTTGATTGACTAATAAAATGCTACGTGATCTGCGATAGACGAAATGCTATTGTTTTAATACGCAGCTAGGTAATTTCCTTGGCTTTTTATTTGGTCGCTTGCTTTGGCAGCAAAGGTAATTTCCTCAACTAACTCCTGGACCGGTTGGCGGCGTAATGTGACTCACATGTTTAAGAAGCAAC
>JAUESR010000081.1:0-28622 GCA_030914345.1 Drosophila koepferae
TAGTATCTATATATATGCAGAAGAATCTAACTCTAAAGATGAATTAGCTAAAATTTTATAACCGGTTCCCGATAAATTCATTTATTGATAACTTTGCAAATATACAAGTTATCGAATTTCTGAAACAAACTCGTACTGCGCGCGCAATATACGGACCTAACACAAAAAAAATGAACTCTCTAGCTTTTGTATCTTCGGAAAACGACGCGTTCAAACATACGGACAGACGGACAGACGGATGGACAGACAGACGGACATGGCTATATCAACTTTTCTCGTCACCCTGATCAAGAATATAATACTTTATGGGGTCTGCCACGCCTCCTTCTGCCTGTTACATACTTTTACCCTGATTTCCCATTTTCAATGGGTTCAGGGTATAATAAAAAAGAAAATTTTTTTATATATATATTTCTTTTATAAAATTTACAATAAGAAACAAAATTAATATTAATTAAAACTAAAATAAATGACTATATATATTACGTAATTTCTTTAAAAAGGGGAGGTGTAGTATGTTGTAACGAACCTTCGGTTATGCCCGAGCCTAAGCCGGGCCAGTTTCAGCCCTTGCGATATTCGAATAATAACACTTAAATGAGTTTCTGTTTGAACTTGGTATATTCTCGTTATAATTTGTATCGGTATTACGTATTATAATGCACTTTTATGATCGTCGAGCGTTATGTTGCTTGTTCACGCACTCCGACCGGGCGAGAAAATAGGGCTCAGTAGCACCAGGATGCGCCCAAGCGCTCCAGCTCACGCCAGGATTGGCACTGTCTACTCCGGCGGCTCGCTCGGATATACACGCTACTCCTACTGCTGGACTCGCTCTTGGCACACCTAGGTTCTTATTAGGGTTGTTGAATATTTTAAAATATCGTATCGTATTTTTAAAATATCAGTTTTGAAAAAATATCAAAATGATATTTGATATTCAACTTTAAAAATATCGATATATCGATATTTTTTTGATATTTTACAAATTTTTCCCACAATAAATTTAAAATGCGACCAAAAAAAAAAAAAAAAAAAACCAAAAACAAAAACAAGAATAATAAGAATATTTTTTTTATTATAGAGACCAATATTCGGTACTAAGAGAATTAAAAAAAACGCGTTCCGTTATATGACAATCTGTCATATGACTTCTGGAGTTGCAAACGACGCATTTGATTGCCGAAGCAAGTCTCTCCGACGGCACTGAGCTGCCAAGGGTTGTTAGGCATCGTAATGCTATTTTTGCAAGTAGAGGCATAGTCCGTCTTTTGGCTATTCCAAAAAATTCCATTTTTGAAATCTGAATGATTCGTTTTAAACATTTTGATTCAGAATGTCTCACAATTTGTGTGACCAACGATATATCAAATATATCGCAAAAAATATTCGATATTTGGGCACAAAAAATATCACGATATAAATATATTTTTTTTGTATAAAAATATCGATATATTGATATTTTTTTATATTATCAACAACCCTAGTTCTTATGCTCACACTTTTCACCTTTTCGCACGGCTGCGTGAACTTACACAAACTCGGTGACGAAACTTCTGGCCAGAATAACACGTTGCAGCTGCCTTCTATCAACTCGCTGGTTGATGGCCACTACTGCTTCTGTATGTCTGTGTCCTTATAGGTGTCTGAAGTATCCTCCCAGGATACTTTGGATGCTCCTACGATGTCCTGTCTGCTTCGAGTCCTGGATATCGGTGTCCTGCGTCGATATCGTAGTCCTTCGATGTCTTCACTCGCGCTGACTTGCACTTTCTCTTGAATGTCACTCCTCGATCTTCGCTCTCGATCTTCACTCTTGATTCTTGATTTTTCTTTTTAATCCCCATCTGACGCCGTCGGCGCCCATTTATAGGGCCGCCGCAGGCCCTGTTCGGCTCTGGAGCGGGGCCTGCCTGCCGCTCGTGCCCATCTAACGGCACAATCGCGTGATCTGGGTGACGCCAGCATCCCGCCAAATGTCGCGGCAGATTCGCGTTGGCCGAAGTACCGCTTGCTATGCAAAAAGACAGCGTCCAATTGCTGACACTATAGGAGCGAGAGAGACGGACTATAGTCCGCTCTCTGAACCCTTCCAGTCGCGAGGGTTGCTCCTATAGTGCTCGCGTCGTTGTGTGCACATAGCAACTACATGTGTTTACATACACTGCATACGTGCATATCTATATTGCTCCTCACAATGTTTAATAACATAATAATTATACCCGACGCAATGTAGAGTATTCTACATATAAATGCGTCATATGGTTAGTGCATGATAGTGTATACTACATGCAAGTTATCACCCAGCTACTCAAGCGACTCTTATGATAAATGTAAACAACTTTCAATAGCTCAATCACCCCAATCATAAACAAGGTATAGCATCACGCCACTTGGCTCAGATATAAATATTCCCTGCCCTATTTCCACAGAGTAAGCAGTTTTGGCTTCAACATAAACATAAGAATCTCTGCGCAGTTTCCAAGGGCTTTTTGAGTTAGCAACCAAGCTTCAATGTAAACAATTCATAATTTCACAATTCCGATATAGAATCACGTAAGCCACTCTTGTGAGCTTTCCAGCTTTTGAGATTTGAGTTTTAATGAGGGAAGTTTTAAACATAAACATTAGCTGACTTGCAGCATAAGATCCTTTTTGTACTTCAGTTCGAATTTTGAGTTTAATAAATAAACACTAAGTTCACTATAATAAAATAAATTTTTTTTATTAACTTGCAAAGGCAAGTTGATTAATTAGCGCCCAACGTGGGGCATACGTTAATGTAATAATTTCTTTAAAACACATAGAGCTTCTGCTCCGTTTAGTTATTGGATTGATAATGATTCTTTATTTCGAAGAATATATGGTCTTAGCCTAAATACATTATTTGTATATAAAAGAGTTCTGCCGCTGAGTGCAGCGACAGAGTGGGAGAGCGTAGTATGCTTATATATATATATGTATGTATATGCATAGGGCATATACATACGGCATGTACTTTAGGCATGCGGCAAAATGCAGACGCGGCATATCTCGCGCTGCCGGTCAGTCACATATAAGTGGCTGATCGTATTTCAATTATTATGCTCGATATGTATATTTATGCATAGCGACAAAGTGTCACTATGTGCGCATGTAGTATACACTATCATGCACTGAGCATATGACGCATTTATATGTAGAATACTCTACATTGCGTCGGGTATTATTATTATGTTATTAAACATACTACACCTCCCCTTTTTAAAGAAATGACGTAATATATGTAGTCATTTTATTTTAATGTTAATTTTAAAGAAATTAATATTAATTTTAGTTTCTTATTGTAAACTAACGTATTAGGAAAGGAATATATATATATATACATATATATTTTTTTTATATGTGTTATTTTCTAAATATATATTATTTTTGTTTATTTATTTATTTGTATGAGCAGAAAAGGTTGATCAGTCCTATTTCATGCATTCTTTCAGATATGAAATTCTTTTAAGCTATCTTTATGTACTTTTTTGTTTTTCAATGGAACATTTGTGCTCATTGATAAATTGTATGTTATTATTTAATTTGAAGTTACGTTATATCTTAATTTTAACCTTGGTCGATTAATAATAGTTTTTCTTTTCTGTTAAAGTGTATGAACTGATTTGATAATTTTCCAAATACGGGTTCATATGGACAATATTGTTGTTGTGTTGATACATTACATGAAATATTGTATTCAAACGTTACAATCAGGTTTGTGCGCAGAAATGTATGAACGAACATATTCATTAAATGTTCTGCGACTTTTCTCTAGTGTCCCTAAAGTCTGATGATGGTGTGCAGTAGACTTTATATTGTCTATTTTCAAATATTTGCACAAGTCATTTATAACGGAATTCTTATATTCTGTTCTCATGTCCGTAATGAACGTCTTCATTGGACCGTACTTCAGAATGAAAGATTCGAATACAGCTTTTATTGTTATTGGGGTCTTTATTCATGTTGTTATTTTGATTTTAGGCATTTTAGACATTTCTTATTGTACTTTTTGATATGACGTGTCATATTTTTCCAATAGTAGTGTCTTTGTACTTTGGACAATGTTTTATTTATGCCTGTATGACCTCATTGAATATGATCATCATGGAATGTAAACAGATTTGCTTCTTTTTCTTCATCATCTTGGATGAGGGTCACCGGCTTGAGTAGCGCTACTCTTAATAATTTTATTAATTTATTGCCCATTTTAAAAGTATCTATTGAACTAATTCAAAGATCTTTTTGCACGGTGCCACTTTCGAGTTGGCTAATTTAGATACACCGGCTTGCCAATCAAGCCTTTGGAAAAACTGACCTAAGTCGAGAATTCCATTGGAGTATAAACCGCTAACTTCAATTCTTACTAAAACTTTTTCTTTTCATGTTTCATTAAACAAGTAGAATCTGTTATTAGCAAGGTCACTACTTTTCGTACCTCGTCATTTGGAATGACTTCGGATACGTTGGGCTTAGAAGCTTTTTCAAGACTTTGCCTTGGCAATAGTTCTTGTTTATTTTCTGCGCAGAAATTATTATGTCTACTTTAGTTACTGGTAGTGACTTTCAGTATTTTTCCATTCATGTCAATTAGGTCGAATATTGTTATACTTGACAGGGTGTATGCCAAGAAGTTATCTTTCCGATATTAGAATTCCTCTGCCTATTCAAATGGAACATTCTTTTTACATAATCAGCTTATGTGCCGGGAATATTCGGCGAAATTTTGTTTAAAGCGTCTATACTAATGCAAAATGTAATCAATCTCCTAGCGCTGTCTGCGTCTGTAGGGACAGGATAATTATTGGTAATATTCTTTGATCTGTGCATTTGTGACTTAGGAATGTCACTTCATGCATAAAAGGTACCAAAAGGTAATCGCGTGAGGCGATATGAGCCATTGTTCGTTGAAAAGACATTAACATTTTTTTTATTGGAATTCAAGTGTTTTCTCAAATGGAAATTTTAAAATGAATTCTTTCTGTTTGTACTTCTCGATATTTAAACTGTATGTCCGTTTTTGTAATGATATTAAAAAAAAATATTTTTTTTTTATCTTATTTTTAAGTCATTGTTTTTTGATTATTTTTCCCTATGCGATCAACGTAGTGATCTTCTGTCTAATATTTGTATGGCTTTACGGGCCATACTCTAGACCGGGCAACGCAATTATCGCTCAGTTTAACAAAGGGGTTGTTTTTTTTTTTTTATATAATCTAATTTATAATTAAATTTAATTAATATATCTATGTTTTTCATTAATATATATCTATTTTATTTTTATTTGTTGTACGCTCTATGTAGCGTTGTCGGATCCACGTTGTGTGCTCATTGTAGCACTGTCGGATCCTTGGCACAGCTTGTTGCGCTGGCGGGGCCGGTGCTGGTCGCACAGGCTGGTGGGGCGCCGGCGCTGGTCTTCTTTGTGCACGTGTCTTCGGTGGCAGCCATGGCATGCGTCAGAGCACGTACGCGTTTCTCATATTCACATAGATTTTTTATATTTTCCGTTGTTCTCGTCTGATGTTGTTGTTGTTGTTGTTGTTATTATTGTCGCTTTTTCTTTGTGGCTGTTTCAAATGCTTGCGGATGACGACAGCCTTCTTGATCATGTAGTACAGATCCTCGTCTTGTTGATTTAGTTGCCATTCACAAAGCGAACCCATACGTGTTATTGGGATTCCACATCTTGTTGCTTGTTTCTTTTCTAATTATGATGTACGAGCTCCTTGCGTACAGTGGATCCATCCCTCGGGCCCACGGGCACGGCAGCTGAAGCGCCTCGCATAGCCGCTACCGTGCCCGAGGAAAAACCGTTGTTTCACTTTAGTTTTTGATTACTGTGTCCACTTTACACGTTCGTGACACTTGTCACGGTCGCCATGTAATAATTTCTTTAAAACACATAGAGCTTCTGCTCCGTTTAGTTATTGGATTCATAATGATTCTTTATTTCGAAGAATATATGGTCTTAGCCTAAATACATTATTTGTATATAAAAGAGTTCTGCCGCTGAGTGCAGCGACAGAGCGGGAGAGCGTAGTATGCTTATATATATATATATGTATGTATATGCATAGGGCATATACATACGGCATGTACTTTAGGCATGCGGCAAAATGCAGACGCGGCATATCTCGCGCTGCCGGTCAGTCACATATAAGTGGCTGATCGTATTTCAATTATTATGCTCGATATGTATATTTATGCATAGCGACAAAGTGTCACTATGTGCGCATGTAGTATACACTATCATGCACTGAGCATATGACGCATTTATATGTAGAATACTCTACATTGCGTCGGGTATTATTATTATGTTATTAAACATACTACATTAAATAAAAAACACATGAAAAGAAACTAAATCTTTTCATGTAATCATACGCCGCCGAACTAAAAGTGAAATAAAAAGTGTCAAAAAATTAAACTCAAAAATAAAGAAACATCAAGTTTCCAGAACTCAAACAAAAAGTGCATTCAAAAGTTTCAAACAAAAAATAAGAAACAACTTGTGCTTCAAACCAAAGTAAAACAAGTAAGAAGGCTCTAGTCGAGACGGCTCGACTACGAGATCGCCTGAACCCTGCAAAAAATTGATACTCTTCTTCTTTACGGCACTTAGATGCGCGCGTTCTGGGTTGGGCTGAACTTTGGACGCTTATAACTCCATTTCTAGATGGACGATCTTGATGAAATTTTCAAAGTAGATTAGGAGTATCTAAATCTATCTATGTGCCGAATTGCAAGTCTCTAGTATTTGAAATGCGTTTTTTTTTTAAATTGGGGGTGAAGGGGGCGTAGCATCTAAAATCTGTAAATTACGTAATCTGCGTATCCATAATATCTATCTAAATAAACAAATTTGAAGTCTCTAGCTGAAAAAGTGTAGAGGTTATGCCCAAAAAAAAAAAAAAAAATTAAAAATAAGAAGTTATGAAGGGCTTAGGTGAGACTAGAACCTGCGACACCCTAACATTCGCTGCATCTGCTTAGCCATCTACACGGCTCACTTAAACGACAGAGTAGCGAAAACGAATGAAATTCGCCATATACGAAAAAAAAAACTAAAGCAGAGACTGAAAATATAAATACAATTCAAAGACAATGCTAACGCAATTCAAAAACAATTGTGATTCTTAGAATATACACGCATAGCAACATAGAAAACGGCCCAAGATTTTTTTTGTGTACAATTAGCTTTACATGCACAAATATGTACATATATATGTATGTATGTACGATTGCAGCCACACGCTGATCTACGCTTGCACACATATACATACATACATACATACATACATATGTATGAATGTACATATGTATGTGCGCCCGCAATGCGTCTTGCTGTGTCGCTGCCTTGCTTGCTGCGCCACATGGGTTTTGATGAGAATACTTTATAGACTAATAATTCTGTTTCTAGATGGACAATCGTATTGATATGTTCAGATTAAGATTATGATATTCATATCTATATGTCAAACCAAACTGTATATCTCTAGTATTTGAAATGCATTTTTTACACATTTAGGGGTGTGGGGGCGAATTCGGGACCGGAATCCAAAATCTGACAAAAACCGAAATTGTATTAAATTAGTATCTATATATATGCAGAAGAATCTAACTCTAAAGATGAATTAGCTAAAATTTTATAACCGGTTCCCGATAAATTCATTTATTGATAACTTTGCAAATATACAAGTTATCGAATTTCTGAAACAAACTCGTACTGCGCGCGCAATATACGGACCTAACACAAAAAGAATGAACTCTCTAGCTTTTGTATCTTCGGAAAACGACGCGTTCAAACATACGGACAGACGGACAGACGGATGGACAGACAGACGGACATGGCTATATCAACTTTTCTCGTCACCCTGATCAAGAATATAATACTTTATGGGGTCTGCCACGCCTCCTTCTGCCTGTTACATACTTTTAACAAAACCATTATACCCTGATTTCCCATTTTCAATGGGTTCAGGGTATAATAAAAAAGAAAATTTTTTTATATATATATTTCTTTTATAAAATTTACAATAAGAAACAAAATTAATATTAATTAAAACTAAAATAAAATGACTATATATATTACGTAATTTCTTTAAAAAGGGGAGGTGTAGTATGTTGTAACGAACCTTCGGTTATGCCCGAGCCTAAGCCGGGCCAGTTTCAGCCCTTGCGATATTCGAATAATAACACTTAAATGAGTTTCTGTTTGAACTTGGTATATTCTCGTTATAATTTGTATCGGTATTACGTATTATAATGCACTTTTATGATCGTCGAGCGTTATGTTGCTTGTTCACGCACTCCGACCGGGCGAGAAATAGGGCTCAGTAGCACCAGGATGCGCCCAAGCGCTCCAGCTCACGCCAGGATTGGCACTGTCTACTCCGGCGGCTCGCTCGGATATACACGCTACTCCTACTGCTGGACTCGCTCTTGGCACACCTAGGTTCTTATTAGGGTTGTTGAATATTTTTAAAATATCGTATCGTATTTTTAAAATATCAGTTTTGAAAAAATATCAAAATGATATTTGATATTCAACTTTAAAAATATCGATATATCGATATTTTTTTGATATTTTACAAATTTTTTCCCACAATAAATTTAAAATGCGACCAAAAAAAAAAAAAAAAAAACCAAAAACAAAAACAAGAATAATAAGAATATTTTTTTTTTATTATAGAGACCAATATTCGGTACTAAGAGAATTAAAAAAAACGCGTTCCGTTATATGACAATCTGTCATATGACTTCTGGAGTTGCAAACGACGCATTTGATTGCCGAAGCAAGTCTCTCCGACGGCACTGAGCTGCCAAGGGTGGTTAGGCATCGTAATGCTATTTTTGCAAGTAGAGGCATAGTCGTCTTTTGGCTATTCCAAAAATTCCATTTTTGAAATCTGAATAATTCGTTTTAACCATTTTGATTCAGAATGTCTCACAATTTGTGTGACAATTTGTGTGACCAACGATATATCAAATATATCGCAAAAATATTCGATATTTGGGCACAAAAAATATCACGATATAAATATTTTTTTTTTTGTATAAAAATATCGATATATTGATATTTTGTTATATTATCAACAACCCTAGTTCTTATGCTCACACTTTTCACCTTTTCGCACGGCTGCGTGAACTTACACAAACTCGGTGACGAGACTTCTGGCCAGAATACACGTTGCAGCTGCCTTCTATCAACTCGCTAGTTGATGGCCACTACTGCTTCTGTATGTCTGTGTCCTTATAGGTGTCTGAAGTATCCTCCCAGGATACTTTGGATGCTCCCACGATGTCCTGTCTGCTTCGAGTCCTGGATATCGGTGTCCTGCGTCGATATCGTAGTCCTTCGATGTCTTCACTCGCGCTGACTTGCACTTTCACTTGAATCTCACTCTCGATCTTCGCTCTCGATCTTCACTCTTGATTCTTGATTTTTCTTTTTAATCCCCATCTGACGCCGTCGGCGCCCTTTTATAGGGCCGCCGCAGGCCCTGTTCGGCTCTGGAGCGGGGCCTGCCTGCCGCTCGTGCCCATCTAACGCACAATCGCGTGATCTGGGTGACGCCAGCATCCCGCCAATGTCGCGGCAGATTCGCGTTGGCCGAAGTACCGCTGCTATGCAAAAAGACAGCGTCCAATTGCTGACACTATAGGAGCGAGAGAGACGGACTATAGTCCGCTCTCTGAACCCTTCCAGTCGCGAGGGTTGCTCCTATAGTGCTCGCGTCGTTGTGTGCACATAGCAACTACATGTGTTTACATACACTGCATACGTGCATATCTATATTGCTCCTCACAATGTTTAATAACATAATAATTATACCCGACGCAATGTAGAGTATTCTACATATAAATGCGTCATATGGTCAGTGCATGATAGTGTATACTACATGCAAGTTATCACCCAGCTACTCAAGCGACTCTTATGATAAATGTAAACAACTTTCAAATAGCATAACTCAATCACCCCAATCATAAACAAGGTATAGCATCACGCCACTTGGCTCAGATATAAATATTCCCTGCCCTATTTCCACAGAGTAAGCAGTTTTGGCTTCAACATAAACATAAGAATCTCTGCGCAGTTTCCAAGGGCTTTTTGAGTTAGCAACCAAGCTTCAATGTAAACAATTCATAATTTCACAATTCCGATATAGAATCACGTAAGCCACTCTTGTGAGCTTTCCAGCTTTTGAGATTTGAGTTTTAATGAGGGAAGTTTTAACATAAACATTAGCTGACTTGCAGCATAAGATCCTTTTTGTACTTCAGTTCGAATTTTGAGTTTAATAAATAAACACTAAGTTCACTATAATAAAATAAATTTTTTTTATTAACTTGCAAAGGCAAGTTGATTAATTAGCGCCCAACGTGGGGCATACGTTAAATAAAAAACACATGAAAAGAAACTAAATCTTTTCATGTAATCATACGCCGCCGAACTAAAAGTGAAATAAAAAGTGTCAAAAAATTAAACTCAAAAATAAAGAAACATCAAGTTTCCAGAACTCAAACAAAAAATGGATTCAAAAGTTTCAAACAAAAAATAAGAAACAACTTGTGCTTCAAACCAAAGTAAAACAAGTAAGAAGGCTCTAGTCGAGACGGCTCGACTACGAGATCCCCTGAACCCTGCAAAAAATTGATACTCTTCTTCTTTACGCACTTAGATGCGCGCGCTCTGGGTTGGGCTGAACTTTAAACGCTTATAACTCCATTTCTAGATGGACGATCTTGATGAAATTTTCAAAGTAGATTAGGAGTATCTAAATCTATCTATGTGCCGAATTGCAAGTCTCTAGTATTTGAAATGCGTTTTTTTTTAAATTGGGGGTGAAGGGGGCGTAGCATCTAAAATCTGTAAATTACGTAATCTGCGTATCCATAATATCTATCTAAATAAACAAATTTGAAGTCTCTAGCTGAAAAAGTGTAGAGGTTATGCCCAAAAAAAAAAAAAAAATTAAAATAAGAAGTTATGAAGGGCTTAGGTGAGACTAGAACCTGCGACACCCTAACATTCGCTGCATCTGCTTAGCCATCTACACGGCTCACTTAAACGACAGAGTAGCGAAAACGAATGAAATTCGCCATATACGAAAAAAAAAACTAAAGCAGAGACTGAAAATATAAATACAATTCAAAGACAATGCTAACGCAATTCAAAAACAATTGTGATTCTTAGAATATACACGCATAGCAACATAGAAAACGGCCCAAGATTTTTTTGTGTACAATTAGCTTTACATGCACAAATATGTACATATATATGTATGTATGTACGATTGCAGCCACACGCTGATCTACGCTTGCACACATATACATACATACATACATACATACATATGTATGAATGTACATATGTATGTGCGCCCGCAATGCGTCTTGCTGTGTCGCTGCCTTGCTTGCTGCGCCACATGGGTTTTGATGAGAATACTTTATAGACTAATAATTCTGTTTCTAGATGGACAATCGTATTGATATGTTCAGATTAAGATTATGATATTCATATCTATATGTCAAACCAAACTGTATATCTCTAGTATTTGAAATGCATTTTTTACACATTTAGGGGTGTGGGGGCGAATTCGGGACCGGAATCCAAAATCTGACAAAAACCGAAATTGTATTAAATTAGTATCTATATATATGCAGAAGAATCTAACTCTAAAGATGAATTAGCTAAAATTTTATAACCGGTTCCCGATAAATTCATTTATTGATAACTTTGCAAATATACAAGTTATCGAATTTCTGAAACAAACTCGTACCTGCGCGCGCAATATACGGACCTAACACAAAAGAATGAACTCTCTAGCTTTTGTATCTTCGGAAAACGACGCGTTCAAACATACGGACAGACGGACAGACGGATGGACAGACAGACGGACATGGCTATATCAACTTTTCTCGTCACCCTGATCAAGAATATAATACTTTATGGGGTCTGCCACGCCTCCTTCTGCCTGTTACATACTTTTAACAAAACCATTATACCCTGATTTCCCATTTTCAATGGGTTCAGGGTATAATAAAAAAGAAAATTTTTTTATATATATATTTCTTTTATAAAATTTACAATAAGAAACAAAATTAATATTAATTAAAACTAAAATAAAATGACTATATATATTACGTAATTTCTTTAAAAAGGGGAGGTGTAGTATGTTGTAACGAACCTTCGGTTATGCCCGAGCCTAAGCCGGGCCAGTTTCAGCCCTTGCGATATTCGAATAATAACACTTAAATGAGTTTCTGTTTGAACTTGGTATATTCTCGTTATAATTTGTATCGGTATTACGTATTATAATGCACTTTTATGATCGTCGAGCGTTATGTTGCTTGTTCACGCACTCCGACCGGGCGAGAAAATAGGGCTCAGTAGCACCAGGATGCGCCCAAGCGCTCCAGCTCACGCCAGGATTGGCACTGTCTACTCCGGCGGCTCGCTCGGATATACACGCTACTCCTACTGCTGGACTCGCTCTTGGCACACCTAGGTTCTTATTAGGGTTGTTGAATATTTTTAAAATATCGTATCGTATTTTTAAAATATCAGTTTTGAAAAAATATCAAAATGATATTTGATATTCAACTTTAAAAATATCGATATATCGATATTTTTTTGATATTTTACAAATTTTTTCCCACAACAATTTAAAATGCGACCAAAAAAAAAAAAAAAAACCAAAAACAAAAACAAGAATAATAAGAATATTTTTTTTTATTATAGAGACCAATATTCGGTACTAAGAGAATTAAAAAAAACGCGTTCCGTTATATGACAATCTGTCATATGACTTCTGGAGTTGCAAACGACGCATTTGATTGCCGAAGCAAGTCTCTCCGACGGCACTGAGCTGCCAAGGGTGGTTAGGCATCGTAATGCTATTTTTGCAAGTAGAGGCATAGTCGTCTTTTGGCTATTCCAAAAAATTCCATTTTTGAAATCTGAATAATTCGTTTTAACCATTTTGATTCAGAATGTCTCACAATTTGTGTGACAATTTGTGTGACCAACGATATATCAAATATATCGCAAAAATATTCGATATTTGGGCACAAAAAATATCACGATATAAATATTTTTTTTTTGTATAAAAATATCGATATATTGATATTTTGTTATATTATCAACAACCCTAGTTCTTATGCTCACACTTTTCACCTTTTCGCACGGCTGCGTGAACTTACACAAACTCGGTGACGAGACTTCTGGCCAGAATACACGTTGCAGCTGCCTTCTATCAACTCGCTGGTTGATGGCCACTACTGCTTCTGTATGTCTGTGTCCTTATAGGTGTCTGAAGTATCCTCCCAGGATACTTTGGATGCTCCCACGATGTCCTGTCTGCTTCGAGTCCTGGATATCGGTGTCCTACGTCGATATCCTAGTCCTTCGATGTATTGTGTCTTCACTCGGGTTGATTTGTACTTCACTTGAATCTCACTCTCGATCTTCACTCTCGATCTTCACTCTTGATTCTTGATTACTTTATTGATTGCCTCTATGACACCGCCGGTGCCCTTTTATAGGGCCGCCGCAGGCCCTGTTCGGCTCTGGAGCGGCATGCCTGCTGCTCGTGCCCATCTAACGGCACAATCGCGTGATCTGGGTGACGCCAGCATCCCGCCAAATGTCGCGGCAGCTTCGCGTTTGCCGAAGTACCGCTGTTGCTATGCAAAAAGACAGCGTCCGCCACTTGGAGCGGTACCTCGGCTAACGGTGCCCTATGACCCGCGGTCGAGCGACGCGAGCCAATTGCTGACACTATTGGAGCGAGAGAGACGGACTATAGTCCGCTCTCTGAACCCTTCCAGTCGCGAGGGTTGCTCCTATAGTGCTCGCGTCGTTGTGTGGAGCAATATATGCATGCACGTAGGTGCATGCAAACACATAGCAACTACATGTGTTTACATACACTGCATACGTGCATACCTATATTGGTCCTCACACTCCCCTCTTCCTTCGGAAAACACGACCTTCGTGTTCTGTTAACAGCGCTGTACTGCTCATCAGCTGGTTTCCGCTTGCTGCTGGCAACTCCGTGCGTTGCTGGTAAGTAACTTTAGTGTTTTGAATTCTCTCCTCTGTATTTTCATTTAAAACTCCACTCCTCCAGCCCGAGTTGATGCCTCCTTGATGACCCCGGACCCGATGGGCCTGCCGCCGCTTCTGCCCACGCCGGGCGCCGCTGCAAACACTCCTCTTCGTGATTGCAGGCCCCGGTGGCTGCGGCGCAGGTGCGCAGGTCAGATGGCCAATTCTCCCAATTGGCACACACCTCGTCCCTTGGCGCTGGAAGCGTTGTTTCCACCCATGATTGGCTCTTGGTGTCCTCCAGGACTCCCGGATGGAATCACGCTATCGTTTTCTCATGGTGCTGTTGGACTTAGGTTGTTATCGGCGTCGTTCGCAAAACCGGTCGACGGCGGCGCAACGGTGAGAAATAGCAATGGCAACACTCTCCTCGTTCGCACATAGCTCCAGCGGAATCGCTGGCCAATGCGCGAGGATTCGCCAGAGCCATTTTCCCCACTCGTCACGCCAGTCGCCGCGACCGACCGCGTGGCAGGCCCACACTCCCAGTCGTCCAACAGCAGCCACTCCCCAGTTTGTGCGCGTTTTGTTTGTGTTGATGTGTTGTTGCCTTTTGAAATTTCGAAGTGGACGTCGTTCGCGACTGGGGCTGGTGCTCGAAGATTTGGCGTCGGTTGTGCGTATCGGAGCACTCCTCATACGCGCATAGCTCCAGCGGAGTCACTGGCCAATGCGCGAGGATCGGCCGATAGCTCTTCCGACGCCTCAGAACGAACCACCGGTGTGCACCTAGCCGCGTGGCACACGTCCACCGTTTTCAACTTCTAAAGCCCCCAAAGCCTCTGCCTGCATGCTCTTATATAGCCCATGCCGCCGCTCTGCCAACGACGCGGGCATCAGAATCTAACGGGATGCATTTCGGCCTACTCTAGCATTCCCTTCCTGGTTGCTGAATTCCAGGCTACGGTAGCGCCCAGATACCGCTGCAATGTATCCCCTCGCCCTGCATCCTTATCTGCCCTCTTAAGACAGGCCCAACATATGCCCTTGCAAGCTCTCTCCTGCCTTGCACTGTTGTTGCCTGTGTCATATGCAGTGTAGATGTTGTTGTTGGCCGTTTTGTATGCTGCTATATTTTGTTGTTGGCTGTTTGCATGTCGTATGCATATTGTTGTTGGTTGTTTTGCATGCTGGCGTTCTTTTCGCTTTCGCTCGCCTCTCTCGAGCTAACGGCGTTTGCTGGGCGTTCGCTCGCCTCTAGCGAGGCCCTTGACCTTTTTCTCATGCGTTGCTCTCGCTTGTCCGTAATCAGCTGTGTATGTTATTGTTGTGCGCTTGCTCGGAGCATATCTTGTTGTTGTTTATGTTTATGCTTTAGCGTGCGCGTCCAACTCTTGTCAGCTGAGCGTGTTGTTGTTACGTACGTAAAAGTGCGCGCGCGATTTAAATTTTTGTTGTTGCGCGGCACTTAGCTAACAGTTTTAATTGTTCGCTTCCACTGCAGTGCGCGCGTTACCTAAAATTTTGTTGTTGCGTTGCACTTAGTTAACAGTTTTAAACTGTTTGCATCTCATGCACTGGTGTTTGTAAAAATTTCAATTTTTTTTTCTTCGTTTTGGATGTTGTTAGGTGTTTTAAGAGCAATAAACATCGCGATGTGTATTCACTCCTTTTTTTTGTTTTGTTTTTTTTTTTTTTTTTTTTAAATTTTTGTTTTAGGCAGCCTGCTCTGCAGCGCTATGCGACTCACCCGTCTCGCCACAAACTTGACCACCGTATATGGCCCTCCGTATCGCGGTGCCAGCTTCGCTGCGAATCCGTCCGCGGCATTGGACAAGTGGCGTTCTTTCGCCCACACCTTGTCCCCAATAGCCGGCTTCCATTGCCGCCGCCGCAAGTTGAAATGCCGCGCCTGTTCTTGAATTGGTCTTTCCAACTTTTCCAAGAGCTTCTCGGGCCTGTGGACGGCTGCCTGTGGCCGACTGGACTTGTAGCGCTGGCACAGCTCGCACCGCTGCACGTAGTTGGCACCTCCCGGTACATCCCTGGCCTGGAGCAATTGTTTTTCTGCTCCCAAGGTGGCCAGCGGTGGCTGCGTCGTTTCTCGCCTCTAGCACTTGCTTGCGCCGCTCTGTCGGCACACACAGCCTCCACACAGCTACATCATCCTGCGGGATGTGTCGATATAAGTTTCCAGACTCTTCTCTGTAGTCTGGAAACCTGTGCGGAGCTCGGTGCAAGCCCTGGCGCAGATTTCGAAGCCAGCGACATCCTGTCCCAGCTGGCGTCTCCTTGCTCTTGGCCAAGCGGTCTGCATCCTTCTGGGTCGCCTATAACGGCGTCTCGCGACCCACTTCCACAGCCACTGCCAGCTTTGCCTCCCGCTGTCCATCCCACTGTGGATTTCTTGGCTCAAGCCTCAGCGCCAAGCCGCAACATTCCAATGTTGTGCCAATGCCGGCCAAGAAATACCAGCCCAGCACCAGATCGTCGATCACTCCTGGCAGAATTAGCAATGCAATCTGCACTTGCTGACTCCCCTGGCGAGTCCACTTCACTGCAACTGCCGTTCGCCAGACGTATGCGTCGCCTTGTGGCACGCACCACGCCCACTCCTTGGAGCCTTTCAGCGAGCTTTTCGCTAATAAAGCTGCTGGAGGCTCCTGTGTCAATCGTGGCTTTCTGCTGCCTGGCTCCAATGACCACGATCGCCGGCAGTTGGTGCCCTTCGTCATGTAGGCTGCCTACTAACGCCTGGGGGGCTCCTTTGCTGCTAATTCTGTCAGGAGTGATCGAGTGCCAACTCGTTCCGTGCACCCACAAAGTTAGTAGCATTGTCAGACCAAATGCATTTTGGAATGCCGCGCGTACCAATGAAACGCTTGAGGGCGCAGCTATCGAAAGATCCTTTGCGAGTTCCAACCATACAGCCTTGGTTGCGAAGCAAACGAAAACGCAGATTTTCCATTCTGTAGGGCAGAGTATTCTGGCTGCAACTGAGTTCTTTGAAGAAGACGGCATAGTAGGAACGATCACTGACGAAGATCGTCTGATGACAACTCAGCTGACTTTATTTTTCTGATAAATTTGTGAATGTAGCCAAAAATGCGCTTCATTATTCCGAATGAATTTATGTGCTTGAATGACAAAGAGATATCTACGTGCTCAGCTGAGAATAAAACCTTTTGGCGCATTTCAGGAAGACGCGCTTCAGACAAGCAGTGCCTTGGCCAATAAGATTTCTCCTTTTGCAAGAAAGAAGGTCCATGCATCCATAATTTTGAGTGCAAAAGTTCCAACGGTTGGCACGTAATGCCACTCCATGCCGATCGTGAGCTGCTGTATGGCACAAATATTGTTAGCGACAAACACATTGAATTTGGATGGCTCTTCCTTTAACCAAGACAAGACCACGGCTGAATCTGACCAACAATGCATCTCACACTCGAACAAGTTCATTTTGTTTATTTCGCTTACCAAGTTCGCAAGCAGAAATGCAGCGCATAACTCAAGTTTAGGCACCGTAAGAGTCTTCAATGGGGCGACCCTGGCTTTGGAACAGAGCAACTGAACTTGAGCAGCATTCTTCGATGAGCGAACATAAACACAAGAGCCATAAGCCTGAAGACTAGCATCGCAGAAGGCATGCAGCTCGACCCTTGCTTTAAGTTGGAGTACATAACGAGGAAATACAGCATGGATCACTTGCTGAAAGTCCTTACAAAACTCGCTCCAAGCCGTTTCCAATGGTTGCGGTAAGCTCTCATCCCATTGCAGCTTGTCTCTCCACATGCGCTGCAAGATGATTTTTGCCCTAGTTAAAGTTGGTCCGATTAAACCTAACGGATCGTAACATCGCGCGATGGTTGATAAAACCGAGCGTTTTGTGTGTGTGCCAGTACTAATTTTGGGCTCGAAAGTGATCACGAAGCTGTCCTTTCGAGGCTCCCAGATGAGTCCAAGTGTTTTTGTCACATCGCTGCCGTCGTCGAGTTTGAGAAAACTCTCCTGCTCAGTTTCTGGAACTCCGCGAAGTATATCAGTTGAGTTAGAGCACCATTTTCTCAATTTGAAATTTCCTCGGTCAAGAAGATTTGTAGTTTGTCGCATCATATCTCGAACTTCTTCAACTGAATTGCCTCCTAATATCAAATCATCAACGTAGAAATCTCGCAAGACAGTTTTAGATCCTAATGGGTACGACGAAGACTCATCCATTGCTAGTTGGTGCATTGCACGAATTGCCAAAAAGGCAGCGGGTTTGGTCCCATACGTGACGGTATTCGATTTGAAAACCTGAATATCATGCTCTGAAGAGTTTCGCCACAAAATGCACTGAAGCATAGAATCAGGCTCTGAGACTTTAACACACCTATACATTTTACCGATATCTCCTGTGAGTGCAATGGAAAATGTGCGAAAACGAACGAGCGTTTTAAACAATGTAGCTTGAATAGTCGGTCCTGACATAAGCAAATCTTTTAATGAGAGCCCAGAGGTGGTAACGGTTGAGCCGTCAAAGACAACTCTCAGCTTTGTTGTCGAACTCTTTTCTTTGAATACGCAATGATGGGGTAAGAAATATTTGCATTTATTGATATCTGCGCTGGGCACCAGTGACATATGTTTGAGGTCAATATATTCTTTTATAAATGCTAAATATTTCTCCATGAGAATTTCATTTCGAGCGAATTTACGCTCCAAGTTTACGAGTCGACGCTTGGCCTGCAAATAAGAGTCGCCCAGAGATTCGACGCCTAACTTTTTTGGCAAGCAAACTGAATATTCCCCTGATGACAATCGACGATAGTTTGCGATGAAATGCTGCTGACAATGTAGCTCCTCGGTTGTTACCTTGGCTATAGGCTCGAAGACGTGCTCCACTTCCCAAAATTGACGCACTAACTCATCAAGCCGAGTGCTGTGATTAGTGTCATCCGAAGCTCTTTGGGTTGCGATGAACGATGAGAGTTTAGGGGCCGATTGCCCGCCACCTGACACGATCCAGCCGAGTTGAGTTTTTCGCAAAATTGGTAAACCAGGTGCAAACAGAATTGACCAACACACAACAACTCGAAGAAAAGACCAGCTCCGATGAGAAGATCAATCCGTTGTGACTTATGGAATAAGGGATCAGCTAACTGTATGTTTGAGGGTATATTCCAACTATTAGTAGGCATTTACATCCCAGGCTGATTGTCAGTAATCATTTGGGCAACGATTGCAGTAATAGTAGTGGAATAATCTGAAATCCGCGATTTCAAAACGAGATCGACTGAGTATCCTTCAGTTGAGAAGCTAGCATCTCCAATGCCAGAAACTGCAGTGAGAGATTTGCTTTTTTGAAGCTGAAGCTGATTTGCGAAACGACTGGTGACGAAGTGAAGTTGAGATCCTGAATCCAAGAGTACACGACACGGAACGAATGTTCCAGCTCGATTCTTGACAAGGATTATAGCAGTAGCTAGAAACACAACATCAGACAAACTAGGCGATATGTGGGCTTGAGGCAGAGAAGGTGACATTGCAACCATGGCAGTGGGATGTATTGTATGCGCTTGTTGATCAGGTTTCAACACAGCGTTGAATGTGGCTATCGAAGACTGATTGTAATGCAATAGAGTATGGTGCTTCGATTGGCAAGTACGACAGGAGCTAGATTTACAATCCTTTAACTGATGACCTTTTCTCAAGCAATTAAGACAAAGCGCGAGTCTCTTGGCCTCCTTATGTCTCGCAATTGGCGACAATTTCTCAAAGCGCTTACATTGAAATATCATGTGACTTGTGTCTTCGCAGAATACACAACAACTAGGAATCTTGGAAACAACAAATGATTTTCTTAAATGTGTACTCACGATCTTCCCTGACTTGCCAACCTGACCATCTTGCAAAACTTGATCAACATTTTCAAGCATTCGACATCGTCCTTGCAAGAAAGCTGACAATTTGGCCCACGATGGTAACTCATTAGCAGACGAGCTTTCCTCCCATTTGACCTGAGTTGACTTATCCAATTTCTGCAACACTGTTTGAACGATGATAATATCAGCAACTTCTTCCCTCGACGCTAAAGAATCCATAGCACGAAGGTGAGATGTCACCTTATCTGTTAATTGCCTCAGCCTACCTACAGATGCATCAGCCTTCTCAAGCCCAAATATCGCTCTGATGTGTGCCTGTAAGATAAAACGTTTATTATCAAATCGACGTTGAAGAATATCCAGAGCGACGATATAGTTAGCCTTGTTGATTTCCAACGAGCTGATGGAATCCAAAGCAGGACCGCTTAAGCAAGATCGAAGATGCTGGAACTTCTCAACAGGATTGAGATCAGGATCAGTATCTATGATCGTTTTGAACATAGAGTAAAATTTTTCCCACTCAGTGTAGATTCCATTAAATTTTGGCAGCTCCAGCTGCGGCAGACGCGATCGATTAGACATGACGACCATTGGATGAGCATTTGTAAAACTTGTATTGAGCGTTGAAGAAAGCTGTGGATTCGGCCGACTTCCCAGTTCACGCTGAAGCAAGGCCTTAAAACTTTAATAGAGTTGATTCAAATTTCGCAGGTAAATCACTAGATATGGATTCAAATCTGATTCCTCTAAACTAGTGTGAACCGCTTCAAAATTTGACTCTAACTTGGTGATCGAATCCAACAGCACACGTAGCTCACACGAATCCATATGACTTAATTTATCCACGTCTAATTCGGTCATATATCCTTTCAAGTCTGTCGAAAGAGCTTTCGTTTTAAGTCTTAAATAAGTGACCTGAGATGCAGGCACTTGATCAGCATTAGATTCTGAGTTATTCATTTTAATACGTCACAAATTCACTTAAGTTCAATTCAAACGTTCAATTCAATTCACAAGTTCAATTACAAAGTTAACACACTTGTATAGTCGTCGTGCGTTATGTCTGTTCACGCACTCCGGCTGGGCAGACAATTATGGCTCAGTAGCACCAGGATTCGCCCAAGCGCTCCAGCTCACGCCAGGATTTGCACTGTCCACTCCGGCGGTTCGCTCGGCTGTACAGGCTACTCCTACTACTGGACTCGCTCTTGGCACACCCTAGGTTCTTATGCGCACAATTTCTACCTATTCGCACGGCTACGTGAACCTACACAAGTTTTATCACGAGACTTCTGGCCAGAGTACAATTTGCAGTTGCCTTGTATCAACTCGCTAGTTGATGGCCACTACTGCTTCTGTATGTCTGGGTCCTTAAAGGTGTCTGAAGTATCCTCCCAGGATACTTTGGATGCTCCCCACGATGTCCTATCTGTTTCGAGTCCTGGATATCGGTGTCCTGCGTCGATATCGTAGTCCTTCGATGTCTTCACTCGCGTTGACTTGTATTTTCCCTTCACTTGAATCTCACTCTTGATCTTCACTCTCGATCTCACTCTTGATTCCTCACTCTTGGTTTTGCGTACTTTCTGCTTTCTGCGCACTTTTGATTGATTGCCTCTATGACACCGCCGGTGCCCTTTTATAGGGCCGCCGCAGGCCCTGTTCGGCTCTGGAGCGGGACCTGCCTGCCGCTCGTGTCCATCTAACGGCACAATGGCGTGATCTGGGTGACGCCAGCAGGCCGCCAAAAGTCGCGGCAGCTTCGCGTTGGCCGAAGTACCCTCTGTTGCTATGCAAAAAGACAGCGTCCGTCACTTGGAGCGGTACCTCGGCTAACGGTGCCCTATGACCTGCGGTCGAGCGACGCGAGCCAATTGCTGACACTATAGGAGCGAGAGAGACGGACTATCGTCCGCTCTCTGAGCCTTCCAGTCGCGAGGGTTGCTCCTATAGTGTTTGCGTCGCTGTGTGGAGCAATACATGCATGCACGTATGTGCATATAAACACACAGCAAATACATGTATTTATATACACTGCATCTTCCTTCGGAAACACGACCTTCGTGTTTATTTTTTTTTTTTTTTAAATTCCGCGCCTCTTTTTCCGTTGCCGCTCCAACTTGCGTTGATCGATGACCCGCTGCTCCACAGCGCGTCGATCATCGCTGTTACAGCGCTCTGTTAACAGCGCCGTGCTGCTCATCAGCTGTTTCCCGCTCGCTGCTGGCAACTCTGTGCGTGCTGGTAAGTGAGTTAGATATATTTAATTTTCTCTTACGTATTTTTATCGTGAATTCCATTCCTCTAGCCCGAGTTGGTGCCTCCATGATGCCCCTGGACCCGCATGGACCTGCCGCCGCCTCTGCCCACGCCGGGCGCCGCTGCAAACACTCCTCTTCGTGATTGCAGGCCCCGCTGGCTGCGGCGCAGGTGCGCAGGTCAGATGGCCAATTCTCCCAATTGGCACACCTCGTCCCTTGGCGCTGGAAGCGTTATTTCCACCTCTGGATGGGCTCTGGTGTCCTCCAGGACTCTCGGATGGAATCACGACTTCAGTTTCTCGTGGTGCTGTTGGACTTCAGTTAGTATCGGCGTCGTTCGCAACCGGTCAACGGCGCCGTGACGTTGAGAAATGGTAATGGCAACACTCTCCTCGTCTTCGCATAGCTCCAGCGGAATCGCTGGCCAATGCACGAGGATTTGCCAGAGCCCCTTTCTCCACCCGTCACGCCAGTTGCCGCGACCGGCCGCGTGGCAGGCGCCCCACACTCCCCGTCGTCCAACAGCAGCCACTCACCAGTTTGTACGTGTTTTGTTTGTGTTGATTTGCCTTTTGAAATTTCGAAGTGGACGTCGTTCGCGACTGGGGCCGGTGCTCGAAGATTTGGCGTCGGTTGTGGCGTATCGGAGCACTCCTCATGCGCGCATAGCTCCAGCGGAGTCACTGCCAAAGCGCGAGGATCGGCCCGGATAGCTCTTCCGACGCCTCAGAACGACCCCACCGGTGTGCACCAGCCGCGTGGCACACGTCCACCGTTTCCACTTCCAAAAGCCAAAACCAGCCTTCTGCCTGCATGCTCTTATATAGCCCACGCCGCCCGCTCTGCCGACGACGCGGGCATCAGCATCTAACGGGATGCATTTCGGCCTACTCTAGCATACCCTTCCTGGTTGCTGAATTCCAGGCTACGGTATCGCTCAGATACCGCTGCAATGCATCCCCTTGCCCCGCATCCTTATCTGCCCTCCTAAGGCAAGCGCAGTCTATGCCTTTGCAAGCTCTTTCTTGCCTTGCATAGTGGTTGCCTGTGTTAGATGCGTTCTGCAAATTGTTCACTGGGTTACGCGCCCTACGCATGTTGTTGTTGCCCGTTTTGTATGCTGCGTGCCTTTTGTTGTTGGCTGTTTTGCATGTCGTATGCATTTCGCTCTCGCTCGCCTCTCCCGAGCTAACGGCGTTTGCTAGGCGTTCGCTCGCCTCTCGCGAGCTAACGGCTGATCGCTGGGCTCGCTCGTCTCTAGCGAGGCCATTGACCCTTTCTCGTGTTCTTGCGCACGCTTATCCGTAATCAGCTGTGTGTGTTTTTGTTGTCGCGTGCGCTTGCTGAGAGCATACATTGTTGTTGTTTATGTTTGTTAATGTCAAATCTGACATTAACGTTTTGCTCCTCCTCCTACACACCACATCTGTTATTAACATGGTCCTGTTAATAACAGAGCCACTGAGCGGTGGGGCGCGCGCCGCCAACTTTCAAGTGTTTCCCGGCACTCATCACTTTTTCTCTCGTCACTTTCACTTGTTACACTCATACCAAACAATTACATTGTACATACCATACTTACATTAAATAAAGCTGAGAATTGAAACCTCGTGTTTTTAATACTATCAACTACACACACTACATCACACTACAACCTCTTCGGAACACACACCACCCGCATCTCAATCCAACAAAATCTGGAGCGCCACCCCTACGTATTCATTGGTCCTTCGAGCCGGAGTCCTGGTCCTCGGGCCACCTTAGGAAGATTCTCCACCTCCCAGAATTTGGAGAGGACATCTCTGCATTCACGACCCGAGTCAACTTTTCCGAGGAGGAGCAGCTCGATCATCTCCTCTCCAAATTCTGGGAGGTGGAGAATCTTCCTAAGGTGGCCCGAGGACCAGACTCCGCTTGTGAGGACAACTTTGTCCGAACGACCAAGAGGGACAGTTCTGGCTCATATGTCGTGACTCTTCCATTTAAGGATCCCGACCATATTGACTTGGGCCATTCGCGGTCCATCGCGCTGGGGCAATTCTTGAAAAATGAGAATAGGCTTACCAAGAATCCATCACTCAAGGCTGAATACGATGCTATTCTGCAGGATGTATCTTGACTTAGGTCACATGAAGCCTGTCCCCACCCGTGACAATCCTGCCCTAGGCAATTTTTACTTGCCGCATCACGCAGTTTTCAAGCCCGAGAGCACCACCACCAAGGTGAGAGTGGTGTTCAACGCATCATGCCCCTCGTCCAATGGGAAGAGCCTGAATGATACTCTTCATGCAGGCCCAATCCTCCAGTCCGATCTTACGATCCAAATTTTGCAATGGCGATACTATCGATTCGTGTTTAATGCCGATATTCAAAAGATGTATCGCCAAATTCGGGTCGATCCCAAGCCACACATCATTCCAGCGACTCTATTCCGCAAGACAAATGGCGACATCGGTGATTTTCGAGCTAAATACTGTTACCTTTGGGGTTAACTGTGCTCCGTTTCTAGCACTTAGGGTGCTTAAACAGCTGGCCATCGATGTACGACCCCGCTTGCCACTGGCAAGCCATGTCATATCGGAATGCATGTATGTCGACGACGTTCTCGCAGGGTCACACTCTGTCGCAAAGGCTGTTGCGACTATCGCAGAGCTTCAAGAAGCTCTGCATGGTGCGGGGTTCCCATTAAGAAAGTGGACATCCAACTCCCAAAGGTGTCTAACGGCGATTCCCAAGACTCACAGGCTGCGCGAAGACTTTCTAGGTTTGATGACTCCAGCACAGCCAGACTTTGGGCATCCGCTGGCAGGCTCGGTCTGACGAATTCTTCTTTGTCCCGTCCGAATTTCCAGCCGACGAACTCTATACCAAGAGAAAGGTCCTCTCGCAAATTTCGAAATTATTCGATCCAGCCGGCTGGCTGGCCCCCTTTGTCGTCCGTGCTAAAATCCTTATGCAGGAAATCTGGCTGCAAGGATTAGACTGGGATCAGCCTCTACCGGTCAATCTCCTCCAACATTGGCTAGAGTTTCTGAAGGATTATCCGACCCTTCAAGAAATACGCATCCCTCGATGGGTGCATTCGCTCCGGGAGTCAATGTGCAATACCATGGCTTCTGCGACGCCTCCGAGCGTGCCTACGGTGCCGCGATTTACCTCCGAATCGAAGTTGGCAGTCAATGTTTCTCTAACTTGATTGCTGCCAAGACACGTGTGGCCCCAGTCAAGACGCTCACAATACCCCGATTAGAGCTATGTGGAGCCGTTCTTCTGGCTGAGCTGTGCTCGACAGTGCTCTCAGCAGCTCCCGCGTCCAATTTCCAATCCTTTTATTGGACTGATTCCACCATTGTCCTGGCATGGCTTAGCAAGCCACCCTGCAAGTGGACAACTTTCGTAGCCAACCGAGTCAGCAAGATCTCCGAAATAAACGAGCATCGGTGGTGGGGACATGTACGGTCCGAGTGCAATCCAGCAGACCTGGCAAGCAGGGGGGGCACTCCACAAGAACTCATTTCGAACCCATTATGGTTCCATGGCCTGAATGGCTTCTTCGCCCTCAGAATCAATGGCCATCCCCAGCAACGCCCACTCCAGAGACTACATTAGAGCAAAAACCTCCCAAATGTCATCTTGCGAGCCAAGCTTATCCCGAGCTCGTAAGCCGATTCTCAGAGCTAAACCGAGCTCTTCGCGTCATGGCTTGGATGTTGCGTTTTGTCAACCGTTGCCGAAGAGCCGCTCTTCCCCATTCGCACGACCTCACGGCCGAAGAGAATAAGTATCGCCAAAGGTCGTTGCATCGCCTTGTGCCAAGAGCTACCTACGCAAAGGAAATGAGCTGCTTGCGCGCGAAACGGAATCTTCCCACCTCAAGTCCGGTTCGCAACCTCAATCCGTTCCTTGATGATAACGGAGTCATGAGGGCATGCGGACGCATCAAAGCTTCTGCGTCTTTGAGCTACGATGAGCGGCATCCGATCATTATCCCATACACGAGCGCATTCACTAGACTATTAGTCCGGTTCACTCATCACATAACCCTGCATGGCGGGAATCAATTGATGATGATGAGACTCTTGCGCGCTCAGTTTTGGATTCCTAAGCTCCGAGTCCTGATCAAGGCTACAATAATTCGTGCAAATCATGCATAGTGCATCGCAAGCGCCTCCAAGCGCAGATGATGGGCGATCTGCCAACCGAAAGGACGACTTTCTCGAGACCCTTCACATTCGTGGGTGTTGACTTTGCAGGCCCCTTTGATGTAAAGAATTACACAGGGCGCGCCTGTCTCATCACAAAAGGGTATGTCTGCGTGTTCGTCTGCTTCAGCACAAAGGCCATCCATCTTGAGCCACGTCCGATTAACAACAGAGAAATTCTTAGCGGCATTCTCTCGCCTGGTGTCACGGCGAGGATGTCCTCAACGTCTGTACTCGGACAATGGCAAGACGTTCGTCGGAGCCGCGAAGATCTTGTCGAAAGACCTTCTGAGTTCCCTCAAATCCGCAGTGCTCGCCAAACACAGCCTTCAGCACCTTTCTTGGCACTTCAACCCCCAAGCGCCCCCCACATGGGCGGGCTGTGGGAGGCGGGAGTGAAAAGCTTCAAGGCTCTTTTCTACAAATCGACCTCCTCAATGAAATACACTTTCGAGGAGCTCTCGACTCTTTTGGCCAGAATTGAAGCGTGCCTCAACTCCAGGCCGATCACGCCAATGTCAGAAGACTCTACCGACCTTCTCGCTCTTACGCCAGGGCACTTCTGGTCGGTGGGCCTCTACTCTCCGTCGTAGAACCGAAGATCCAAGAGAACGCGATGTCAATCATAAACCGCTGGCAACGACTTAAGGCTCTCCATCAGCAATTTGCTTCCGATGGAAGGAAGAGTACCTTAAGGAGTTGCACAAACGGAACAAATGGCACACCCCTCGTCGCGATTTGAATATCGGCGATATGGTCATAATCAAAGATGACAACGTCGCCATCAACGAATGGCGACTCGCCGAGTCAACCGTGCCTATCCTGGAAAGGACGGCATGGTTCGAGTGGTGGACGTCCTCACCTCTCGAGGCGTCATTCGTAGGCCCGTCCATAAGCTGGTTCTGCTACCAACGGACGAGGCCATGTCTGTGATGTCCAACTGAGTGTACGTTTTTTCATCCTCCAACTCTATTCTCATCCACTCTTTCATCTCCTCATCTATTCCAGCTATGGCGCCTTTATCTCAGCAAGGAGCACCCGCTGCTGTGCAATCCTTCCGGTGCCGCGTCTGCCGAGGAGTCCACGCGCTGCGCAAATGCCAGCGTTTCCTGGGACTCCCGGTAGAGAAGCGTCTGCGGCAGCACTTATCAACAAGTACTGCCCAAAGTGCTTGGCGCACCAGCACTCCGGGCCAACTTGTCGCAGCCGTCAGGGATGTAAGACGTGTGGGGAAGACCACCCACGCTGCTTCATCTCCCAGGGACAAAGAGGACCCGTCGCCGAGCACGCCAACGCGCCTCAAGCTCCCCGGCATCCGGCACTCCCACCCTGTCGATCTTGATGCAACATAAGGACGTCAGCATCCTGCCCACCGCCATTATCGCACTGCACACTCAGCAAAGCAGTGTGATGTCCGAGTCTTAATCGACCCGTGCAGTCCCACCAGCCGGATCAACGCTGAACTGGCACGGACCTTCGGTCTGCCCATCACTAGCGTTGGTCCGGGACAGGTCTGCACGGCTCTCGTCGCCTCTAAGACATCGGACTTCAAACTGGATTTGATCCTGCAATTGGATCCTCAATTAAATTGCCGGACACCCGTCCGTGCCATTGAGCGCAGATCCCCGTTCCCGGGATCACACTGGCCGACGCTCGCTGGGATTCTCCCAGTTCGGTGCTCATGTGCTGGGGGCGGATGTGTATTCGCACATCCTGCTTCCGGGTTTCGTTCCCAGCATAGGCGGCCTCCCATTGGCCCAGAACACCGAACTCGGGTGGATTCTGTCGGGTTCTTGCGCGACCGAGGACAGCAGGACGTCATTGCAATCATTGCAAGGGGGGAGTATGTTAATGTCAAATCTGACATTAACGTTTTTGCTCCTCCTCCTACACACCACATCTGTTATTAACATGGTCCTGTTAATAACAGAGCCACTTGAGCGGTGGGCGCGCGCCGCCAACTTTCAAGTGTTTCCGGCACTCATCACTTTTTCTCTCGTCACTTTCACTTGTTACACTCATACCAAACAATTACATTGTACATACCATACTTACATTAAATAAAGCTGAGAATTGAAACCTCGTGGTTTTAATACTATCAACTACACACACTACATCACACTACAACCTCTTCGGAACACACACCACCCGCATCTCAATCCAACAAAAATCTGGAGCGCCACCCCTACGTATTGCAATGTTTATGCGTGCGCGTCCA